>CP126200.1:5510000-5661717 GCA_030272155.1 Tetradesmus obliquus | reverse complement strand
CCCTAAACCCTAAACCCTAAACCCTAAACCCTAAACCCTAAACCCTAAAACCTAAACCCTAAACCCTAAACCCTAAACCCTAAACCCTAAACCCTAAACCCTAAACCCTAAACCCTAAACCTAAACCCTAACCCTAAAACCCTAAAACCCTAAACCCTAAACCTAAACCCTAAAACCTAAACCCTAAACCCTAAAACCTAAACCCTAAAAACTAAACCCTAAAACCTAAACCCTAAAACCTAAAACCTAAAAACTAAAAACTAAAAACTAAAAAATAAAAAACTAAACCCTAAACCTAAAACCTTTTGAGCTGTAGCAGTTTTGGCCATATATGTTTATAAATACATATGCGTTACATCCTCTGGTGTTGACTGAGGGCAGTCAATCTACCTAAGGGGGGAGGTATGTAACGGCACAGTATAGAATATGTTGTAGGGTCTCTGTGAGAGCCGTGCCGTGCTAGCCTTGGTCAGACGGTTATGACCTAGGCCCTGTTGGCCAAGGACTTGGCTGGTCCAAGTCCTTGGAGCGTCCGACTAAGGATGTCGGGGACGGATCAACGTTAATCAGTAACGAGCCGTCAAGGACTAGGAGTCCTTAGCCAGGAGAACTACATATGCCCTGCAATGTAGGAGGGGATGGTATTCAGTACTCGGTACTCTATATCTGAGAGTGATCCCCACGGGCTTGACATACAAAACAATTATATTCTTCTCTTTACGCTTCCCTACGTTCCTCAGTCGTTACATTGGTTCAGCGGCACGTTGTTCCACCCGCCAGTGCTTGCAGCGCATTTTGAGCATATATGTATGTAAACACCGTGATGGGCACATATGTTAGCCATAGGTTGTCCATAAGTACAAGCGGGTACGGAAAGGTGGCCACTCGACAACACACTGGTAAGCACAGTGGGGACAATCGGCATCGTAAGAAGCTTATACGTACTTACAAAGAGTTGAGTTGCTTGCGGGAGGCGTAAACTCTGCATAAGGTTGGGGCGGTACCCGACCTAGACCCTTGCAGGGAATGTGTGGCGGGTGAATGCAGGTGAATGCGAGTAAACGAAGGTAAATACAAGTTTTTCTGTGTAAAATGACGAATTCTACGAATTCTTTTTGTCTATGCAGTGTTGTTATATGAACAAAGGTTTTTCACCCTTCAACGCATGTGAGTCCTTGTGCCATGGGGTGTGCTAGGATGTTGGAGTGAGGATCAATCAAATGCAGGTAATTGCGGGTGAATGCGGGTAAATGCGGGTAGATATGCGTAAACGCAGGTACATGTAAGGTTTCTTTTATGTGCCGTGTTGTTTCATGCCAGAATGTTTACTAGTGTCGACACATGTGAGAAAAGGTGCCACGGGGTGGGCTTGGGCTTTAGAGTGAGGATGATCAGATGCGGGTGAAAGCAGGTAAATGCAGGTAAATGCGGTGAACAAAGATACATACAAGGATACTTATGTATGCCGTGTTGTTTGATATTTCGACTCTTCAACACATGTGGGCAACTGTGGGTGAATAGAGGTACATACAAGAATTCTTGTGTACGCGGGTTTTGGGTTAACCAAGCAAGCATTTCATCCTTAAACACGATGGAACGCAGTCCCGCGATTTCAAACGCCCAAACTACATTTGCGATGCATCTGATGCGTAGGACTTGTCACACAAAAAACAGTCACGCATTTGAGCCTTGAGCATGACTTGAATGAAGTCCGCTTGAATTCAAACGGCCAACTACGCAAACAAAATCACGCGGACCACATGTGCATGTTGGTGAAACATCCGTGTTTTTGTTCCTCTTCACACTTTCAACTTCGTAGTGCTGAATTGATTGCGTGTTGCCACAAATGTTACACAACATGAAGCTTGCCGACTTGGTAGGCATTGATACCATATCCAAGTTTGCGTTGTCACCATCACATCCATCAAGTGCTACAGCTTGAAACATGAAGTACAAGGGTCAAGTACACCAACAGATACCATGTTATTGCATTTTCATAAAAGTTGCATTTTGATAACCGGTCAATGAATGTACGATAAAAGTTGTCACTCATGCACCGTATGCATGTGCTGATTTACAAGACCAAAACACTTGTTGATGGCGCAACAAAGCTTGCAAGTTGTGGTGGTGCAAGCAAGGCCAAACGTACATGTCTGGAGGTCACGTCAAACCCACCCACAATGCTTTGAGTTCCAATGCAACTTGGTTGTGGTGCACATTGTTGGTGTCACCAGGTTAAAGCCACCAACCCTTCGTGATACCCTTTACAATGCATGCAGCTCGGGCACCTTGGTTGCCTTCCACCGCAGCACGTGAACCATCATGCTTCCAGAGACTGCTAAGCTCACGCCGATGAGACAAAGCCATCCCAGCTCATGGGCGCGCTCCTGCGAAAACCATGAAATGCGCAGCATGGGCAAATGGTGATAGCATGTCGGAGAATTCCATTCATGAGTAGTGGCAGCGACATCATTGGTTGTGTATTTGTGCAAGCAATATGTGTTGCCTGATTCAACTTCAATGTCAATGAAGGCAATCTCATGCTATATGCTCATTATACATTTTGTTTTATATCTGCTTGTTGAGGTTCAAGGAGATGCTCGTGCATTGACGACATCAACACAAGTTATGGCAACATGTCAAAAATCCAGTAGTTGTCATTTTGAACACGCGCCAACGCCAGCAACCCAAGTATAATTGATGTGGTATTTTCAGCTTTCATGGCTGCAAAAACATACATGGCATGGCACGGCAATGCAGTTTTACATGCGGCAGCAAGGTCGCCGTTTGCAGCATGCTCACCATGAAGTCCAACACGATGGCAAGTATTGCCGCGGCAGCGGTTAGCACACCGCGCAACTCCGGCAAGTGTTGTAGCTGATAAGCAAGCATGACTCGTAGGCACGTAGCACTGGCAAAAGCCAAGCATGAGAACAGCAGCACCGACAGCGTTGGGACTGAGGGCTCGTGCTCGACCTGCGCAAGACAGCATCGTCCCAAAAACAGCACAAATGCACCAGCATATGATCAGTGATTGAAGAAAGTTGCACCGACATCAACAACAGAACCCAAGTCCACTAGCATTCCGGACTCTGCACAACATGTGTGACTACATTTTAGAGTCATCAGCGAGACGACAAGCAAGACAATGGCAATGGCTCACCAAGTCTCGCCCTTCTAAGCAAGCTAGGCCCAAGACCAATGCAGGCAGGGCCGGCAGGCAGGCAGCCATGAAGCTGATGGTGGATGGGCTCGAGCCATCTTCCAGGTCGCTCAACGCACGTACGCGGTACAAGAACTCGGGGTCTACAGCAACACGGCAGGTGGCAGGGTGTCAGGTCGAGACATCGATGGAACGCCATAGATGCAAGCCGCATTTGCAAAGCAAGCTGCTAAGATGCATTCAACCGTTTGGTATCACAACCATGCTAACCGTTGACATGCCTGAAGTACTCATTGCACCTCCGTGCACAAGGCTTTCAATCCGCATACCTCACAATCTTGATATAGTTGTTGCCATTGTAAACGGAGAGTTTGCAGTTTACAGCATAGCATGCAAGCAGGACTGAAGCTGGTTTCAGCGCTGAAAGACTGTTGTTACGTCATGGGCTATGTGCAAGCATAATGCGCAACAGTGTTATGCATCTGCCAACAATCAGCACTTGCCAGGCCTAGGTCGTGAACGTACTGTAGGGATTGTCACCAGCAACTCGCATGTTACCATGCTCTATGTTGGTTTACTATGCACCTGAAGCAAGGTAACTGTTGAAGCGTGCATCATAGGTGATGGTGCCAGGACTCACAGCTGGTTTTATTGCTTTTAGACCGATAGTTGCTCACCCATAATGCGATGACCAAGTGTAGCATCAACCTTCAATTGTTGCCATACGTGCTGTAGCACCTGTGTTGTGCCCCAACCACACAACAAGAGTAGGGGCAGCACTGCCAGGTGTTGGTCCGCAAACATCTCCATGCCTGCAGCACAAATCAACACAGATGGTGTTATATGCTTTTGCGTAGAGTGGAAGGATAGTGTGCTTGTTTGCATAGCGCATTGGCAAGCCGAAGGTCTCAACTCTGTGTTGAATCTGGGGATACATTGACAGCAACGCGTTAGCAACACACATGTTGCATGCAACGAGCATCAGCCGACTGCTGCACCATGTTGGACATTCTGTCCATTAACTTCAGGAGTGACAAGTTGATCAGGCTTCATGCAGTTGCATGCCAAACGCATCACTTACAGAGACCCAGGCAAGCCACAAGCAGCGGCACACGCAAATGTTGTGGCAGTGTCACAGCCATTGTTTTCATGTTGGCGTCGGCAGCTCGAGAGTAGCTGATCAGCAGCGGCAGCACCGTCACCCAGCACAGCAGCGTGTACACACTGCCATGCAGCAAAAAACCTGAGACCAGCACCACCTGCGGTTGGTACAATTGAAGCACATTATCTCATAATGTGTTGGTGTGGCAGACAAAGCGAACAGCTGACTTGGCAACGTGCACTGGGTGTTGCGGCTTACCGCATAAACTCTTATTTGTACATGACAACAAACACACGTGGACGCACTGACAACCTGGAAACCCTAACAAATGTGTAGCATGTCCAGCTGCTGCCATCAAGGCATGCTGGCACCACGTCAGCAATTCAACATGCATCAGCATCAGCTGTTGTAAGTACATTTGCCACACGGATAACGCCAATGCAGCGCTGGAACGACAACAGCAACCACACATGGGGTGGGTGCACCTACCTGCACGCCACTGAACGTCGCTTGCACCAAGGAACCCTTGACTGCCTTGGAGGACATCTGTGGTGGTTCTGTCACCTGCCATGCTGCCAGTACCAGCTGCACGACAGCTGCAGCCAGCAGATGCAAGAAGGCCAGCACTCCTGGCGTGTGCATGGAGTTCAGGGCACCCTGCAGTGCACACAATGCACAGGAGAATGCGTGCAGATATGTTGCGGGTGCACTGGTGATGGTTATGTGTTGTGTCTGGTTGATAGATGCTATGACAGTCTGCTGTCTGACAATAGTAACTGTGCTGCCTGATGGTACCTGTGGTGAGAGTGACTGCGGCGATAACTGCCAGCAGAGTGAACAAGTTTATGTGATGCAGCTGCTTTGCTACAGCGAAGCCTGGCAAGTGTGGTTGCCTGGTTTATGGTGTCAATGAGTCACATGCACGCAAGAATGTTGCTGTGTGTCTGCGGCGTCTATGCATGCCAGGCTGCTGCAAGCGCGCTACAGCACACAGCTGCGCAGCTGCAACAGGATCATTCAACATGTTGCTGTACAGCACTTGCAGCGCCCTGTTCAGAGGTCCCCTGTTACCTTGATCAGCACCCAAGAGAACGCCTGAGACACGATGAGTGCACCAGCCAGCAGCAGAGTCCTGTGCCGCTCAAGAGTCGCACCAAACGCAGCAACATCTGGGTGCAAGACCTCCACTGCTGCTGCTGTACTGCTGCCTTTCTTAGGAGGCTCTGCTGCGAAGGGGTCTGCGCCTTGCTTAGCTTTGGCTAGAACCGAGTCAAAGTAAGCCTGGCCTGCTGCGCGGTGGTGGGCAGACACCGTGTCTTGCTGCCCGATGGTGACCGCGGTGTCCTGCTGTTGCTGCTGCTCCTGCATGCTGCGGGTACGCTTCACTGTAGCGCCACAGGATGACCCAACCCACGCGTTTGCAGCGATCGACAGAATCCAATTTGTACCGAAAGCAGCACTGCACGGTGGTCAACACTGCAACTGCATCCAGAGTTGCACAAACGATGCGAAGCAAGTAAGCCTGGACCGTCTTCAAAATCGCAGCTGCAGTGAGCTTTCGTTACACCATCGCCGAAACACCAGCATAAAGAATGTTGGCAATCAATAAGTGAAACCAGCAGACGCTGCTACCGGCGTCATAACAAAGGCGCCAAACCATGTCCAACCGCTGCTCATACCAGGCCCTGAGCAACGCCTCCACGTGGGCCTCCAACACGGTGATGCTGTGATGCATGCGCACTCGCAGCAACACCCGTGCTGGAGCTTTGTAGAAGCATGCAGCTGCTTTCACACAGCCAGCCTGGAACACCATGCCAGCCTGGGCTGAGCATACCAGTTGGTCCACTGCATGTGCACGGCTGTGGTGGCACAGTCCCCAAAGCTGCGTCACTCCACTGGGTACGCTTCAAGGTCGAACAGGGATGTGCCTGACACCCTGCAGCGCCGCATCTGGCCCACCTGCAGCGGCGCTATGCCTGCTGCTGCGCTGGCTGGCGGCTCGCTGAGGAACACGATGGGGTCCACGTCAGGCGCGTCCCACTGCGTGCGCCCAAACAGCCAGCCGTCCTCGTTCTCCCCGTCAACTAGTACGTCAATCTGCAGCGCAACACAGCGCAGTAGCACAGCACATACAGATGAGACTGGACCTTGGCCCAAGAAGTTTGCAATGCAGCAAAGACAGGCATTCATGCTGAAGCAAGCCATGGCTCTATGGACCATGCAGTGTTCAAACAAGGTGGCCAGCAAGCAACACGGCAGTCTACTCAACTGCGTGCAGCAATGGATGGCACCAATGAAATACAAGAGCACGTGTTGACTTGATCACGTGAGGAGCAGCCGTCACACTGTGCACCTGCACATGCCAGCAGCCTGCTGCCAGCCTGTGCGCCTCACCTCCTGCCCGACAAGGCTGGCTGCAAACGCCTCACTGATGCCCTGCTGCACCTGCACCAGCTCGTCACGCCGCCTCTGCCTGCACAGGGTGATTAACACGTGCACGTACACTGAGTTTGCTGTGAACAGCAGTCAAGCTTCATGTGCAGCGTGGCGCAGCACTTGGCCACAGTGCAGCGGCAGCGTGAAGTCAACACACAATGCGAGTACTGCACAGCTAACAACACGGGAAGGGCTGAACTCCAAACAGCATGAACACCACCAAGCAGTGCCAGCTAGCTGCACGGTTGCCCAGCCAGCCACCCAACCCAGGCCTTGGCGCAGTGCGCAGGCCGCTCCAGCCACGCACCTAACGCGCTGGGGCACCTGCTCTGGCAGTTCCGCCGCTGGCGTGCCGTCCTCCTCGCTGTAGGCAAAGGCGCCCGCGCGCTCAAACCTGAACTCGCGCGCAAAGTCCACCAGCTCGCGGTGCGCCTCGTCGCTCTCACCAGGGAAGCCTGGCGCGCGCACGGCACAGCGGTTGGGGCAGGCGGCAGGGGCAGCAGGTGTGCACCACGTTCAATTCATGCAGGCTCTTGCAGAGCATCTGCAACTATGACGTCTGTCCTGTCACAGTGACATGACGCATGCTACAGCAACAATGCTTGGAGCCCACCAGCAGAGCGCGTGCAGCCTGCCCCAGCACCTGCTGCCCTGCAGCGCCCACCCCAGCCCACCTGTGATGAAGGTGGTGCGCAGCGCCAGCCCCGGGATGTTGTCCCGCAGCTTGGCCAGCAGCGCCTTGGTGTGCGCCTGGGGCGGCCGGTTCATGGCCAGCAGCGTGAGGTTGTTGATGTGCTGCAGCGGCATGTCGATGTACTTGCACACCTGCGGGGGGGCGAGGTGAAAGCTCGAAGTCAAATCCAGTGCCAGCAGGCAGGCTCAGATGTGACACACAGGCGCAGGCATACAAGATTTCACAATTTCACAGAATAGCTTGATCCTACTGCGCGTTGCTGTGATTGTGGTTGCCTCCAGCTGCAGGTATGTTGCGAGTCCTGCTGCTGCCGCTGCTGCTGCTGCTGCTGCTGCTGCTGCTGCTGCTGCTGCTGCTGCTGCTGCTGCTGCTGCTGCTGCTGCTGCTGCTGCTGCTGCTGCAACTGCTGTGGTGGCTGCTGTCACCGCTGGCATCAATCCCCGGGCAGCACCCTTGCAGGGTCGGCTGGACAAAGCCGTTGCTGGGACTGCGACTATTGCTGCTGCTGGTGTAGCAGCTGGTGTTAGAGCTGCAGTTGCTGCTGTTGCTGCTTGTGCGGCTCCCGCTGGTCCTGTTGACGCTGCCGCTGTTGCAGGGTGTCTGCTGTGCCGCCAGCGCAGCGGGCCGCACCTTGGGGTTGGCGGCAATCTCCGCGACGAGCTCGTCGTCAAAGTAGCTGGGGTAGGCGTACAGGATGCGCAGCCAGCGCAGGCCGGGCAGCGCGGACAGCTCACGCAGCAGCTGCGCCAGGCCGCGCCCGTCACGCCTGGCGGGAAGGGTAGTGGACCAGGAGGGCAGACAGCACAGCATCAGCAGAGGCCACACAAATTCAGGCACGATGCAGCTGCTTTCATCATGTGTGCTGTGCACAAGCTGTGCGAGACGAACTTGTCTGTGTCATTGAGGCGCAGCACACATGCTCATGTGGCACAGCTGCTGCTCCTGCTGAGAAGCCAGATTGTTACATTGTTGCAAGGCAGATGCAGCGTGCCGCCCCTGCCCGCACCTGTCCTGGCCGTACTGGTTGGTGTCCTCGGCGATGAGGTTGAGCTCCACCACCCCAGACGCAACCAGCCTCTCCGCCTCCTCCAGCACCGCGCCCCAGGCCTTGCTGCGGAACTTGCCGCGGAAGCCGGGGATGGCGCAGAAGGTGCAGGCGTGGTTGCAGCCCTCAGCAACGCGCAGGTAGGCCGTGTGGCGCGGCGTCAGCCTGTAGGTGCCGGCGTGGCAGCAGAGGCAGGAGCAGGAGCAGCGCCAGCAGCAGGAAGAGCTTGTCCACAGTTGCTGCATAGCAGGGTGCGTGTAAGATGCTCCACAGCCATAATTGAAGAGTGCACTGCTGACAGAAACTCAGCGCACTGCTGTTGCACGGCAGGCGGTGTACTCTGCATCATGTTGCTGCTGCTGCCACTGCTGTCTGTCTTTCTGCAGCTGTGCTGCTGCTGCGCTTGCTGCTGAGACCGTTGACTGCGGTGTGCGCACCTGTGTCTGTCCCACTCAGGCCTGAACGGCACAGTGGCATCCCCTACCTGCAGCAGAGACAGCAAGTCTGTCAGCACAGCTGCATCACCACAGCCTTGATAATGACAACAGACCACACCACGGCTGGCACAAGAAGCCTGCAACATGCATGGGTAGCAACTGCTGGCACAACCGACAGCTGAACCCAGGTGTGTAAAGGTGACCTTTACACCATTACAGTAAACGTGAGCCCTCCACACCCTGCAACAGCTCTGCCAGCAGCCTCGCCACGCAGCTGTCACTCCTACCTGCACTCTGCTGCTGCTGCTGGGTTCATTGCTGCCTGCGTCGCTGCTGCTGCTGACTGGCATCCCCAGGCGCTGCGCCAGCGCCGCTGGCAGCCCCCCGTAGGCCTGGAAGCCCATCACCAGGTCGGCCTCGGGCAGGTCGCTGGCCAGCGTCGGCCCGTAGCGCTGCGCCAGGCAGCCCGTGACCACCACCTGGCGGCGCTTGCCGTCAGCATTGAGCCCGGCAGCCTCCACGATGGCCTGGCAGCAGCAGCGGCGGCAGCGGGTGAGCAGCATGACGCGAGCGCCTGCCAAGCAGCAGCAGTAGCTGCTGCTACTGCGCCACATGCAGCACCGGCAGATGCACCAAGCTTATGCATAGCATCATATGTTGCATGCTGGCTTGTCCTGATGTGCCTGTCAGGCTGATGTTCGGCCAGTTGCACTGCTGATTCTGCCTTGCTTGTGCTGCAATCTTCTGTCAAGCGCTGTGCTGCCGTGTGTCGCAGCCGGGCTGCTCCACCAGACATGTGGAGTGCTTCTGTGCTGCAGCTGCGGGCTGTGCCCCATGGCAGGCGTGAGACTCAGTTGCCAGCCGCGCCCCAGCTGCCGCCAGCGCCCCGCCCACCTCCAGGCTCTCCGCCTTGGCGTCCTCCACGAAGGCGCAGGTGTTGACCAGGATGGCGTCAGCCTCCTCGTGCTCGGCCGTGATGCTGAAGCCGGCCCGCGCCAGGTCGCCCAGCAGCACCTCGCCTGGCAGGGGCGGGGGCACACAGCCAGGGCTAGTGTTGCTCAAGCAGTGTTAATGCAGATGCCCATTCCCAGTGTGCAAATAACCAACTACTTTACATGATAGCATTATTATTGACCTCGACAGAGCCAGGCACCAAGCAAAATCACAGACAGGACAGTTGAGCACCAGTTTGACATTTACTACTTGATGGCCACATGGGATGTGTCAGGCATGCCTGGCTGCTGAGTGCTCACCATCTACCAAGTTTTTAGGGCAGCCCAGAGACACCAATGAAACCTTCTTGGTGACGCTGGTGCTGGCTGTCTCAGTGTCAGCAGGGCTGCCCGCAGCTAGCCTGACTGGCATGCGCCTGTGTGGTCCATGGTGACTGCTGCTGCTGCTGCTGCTGCTGCTACTACTACATCCACAAGGCTGCGCCCCACGGACCCGTTGTAGCAATGACTGATGCATGTTGAGAATTAAACTGCTGTTTATACGAGTTTTAGTTGTGTAGAAGCAGCGAGGTGCCACCAATTCGTCGCAACACGGCACCTTTTGTGCTTCTTTCGGAGTCTGAGCGACTACGTAAAAAACCTTCGGTTAGGTTTCTCAATATATCCTACAAGCGTTGTCCGGCAGGATCATCGAGCTACAAGCTGACTGTTTTGCAGAATTAACAGTGGCAACTAGACTCATTGGCAACCGTTCCAGGTTAAGGTGCTCCTGATCGCGCTACTAAGCTATTTGCATACTTACATAAAGTTAATCGGCCCCACTTGCTGTGTCCGGTGGGGGGCACCAGTTTGGGATCAACTAATTGCAGCAAGCTCTGCCAGACAGCATGCCTGAAAACAAACTTCAAGCTATCAAGTACGCAGATGGGCAGCTGCAGCTGCTGGACCAGCGCCTGCTGCCATACGAGACTGTCTACCTAGACGTTCCAGACCCGAAGGCGGCATGGCAACAGATCAAGGTGGGCTGTGGGCTTCTTCTAATGCCTTTGAGTGTTGTGAATTCATGAACGACCGGCGCCCGTCGAGTGTGCTGGTGCCTCAGTGTCACTAGCACTACAGCTCCAGCAAGCAAGCACACTCATGCAGCAGGCCTGCATGCTGCTGCTGCCCACCACCCGTTCAGGACATGGTGGTGCGTGGCGCTCCAGCCATTGGCGTGACTGGGGCGCTGGCGCTGGCTGTGCACCTCATCAGCGGCGGGCGCGGCAAGCAGTACGCCAGCGTGCAGGCCTGCCTGGATGACGTTGCCTCCACCATGGACTACCTGGTCACCAGGTGGGGCGTCAGAGGCACAGCAGCAGCAGCAAGGCGGCGGCAGGGCAGCGGCAGCAGCATGGCAGCAGATTTGCACAACACAAGCAGCACACCAAGCATGGCATGTGTCGCGCACGCTGGGGTTGCAAAACACATGCTCAGGACGACAGGCATGCGCAACAGCTACAGGCGTGTACCAGAACCCTGTGGCGGCAAAGACAGTGCTTGGCGCTCTGCCTGTGCAGATGGCTGTTGGTTGCCTGATGTTCTCCTGTGCATGGTGCTTAGTCAGCACTTATGGTGTTCAGCAGCATTGCCTTGTGTGCTGTGCCAGCAACTGAACAGCGACTGCGTGATGAGCATGTTGCTGCCGCCACAACCGCTGCCGCCTGCCGTGCAGCCGGCCCACCGCCGTGAACCTGGCCGACTCTGCTGTCAAGCTCAAGGCAGTGGCAGCAGAGGCAGCAGCGCAGCAGGGCGCCACAGCGGAGTCTGTGACAACAGCAGTGGTGGCAGCAGCGGAGGCCGCGCTGGAGCAGGACATTGCAGCAAACAAGGTGAGGCAGCATGCTGCAGGACGTAGCGCAGCTATTAGCGAATGGCGCGAGGGCACTCCCGAGGGCACTGCCTGTGCAGCACCATGCGGGCAGTGTTGCATAGCAGCAGGCGAGGCAAGCAGCATTGTGCACTGAGTTTGCTTGGCAAAGTTGGACTCTCAGTAGCAACAGCAGACGTGGCTGCGCCGCCGCAACATACTACAAGCTTGGCTGACCGTAGCTGCAACTCGTACTGAGTGTTGGCTGGGCTGGGTGAAAGCACACACCTAGCAGTTCTGCCTGACATGTATGTTTTACGCATGGCATCACACATGTGCATGGCCCCACGCGTGTCGCTGTGTAGGCAATCGGCGCAGCAGGTGCTGCCGCGCTGCTGTCGGCAGTCGCTGCGCGCGGCAAGGCCAACGCGCGGCCTGGCGGCAAGGTGACCGTGCTCACGCACTGCAACACAGGCAGCCTGGCCACCGCCGGCTACGGCACTGCGCTGGGTGTGGTGCGTGCGCTGCACGAGCAGGGCAGGCTGGAGCGCTGCTACGCGTGTGAGACGCGCCCCTACAACCAGGGTACGGCTGCTGCTTGCGGGTGCACGGCAGCGGCAGCAGCAGCAGCAGTGTTTGGGGCTATGAAAGGTTCTTTCAATAGCGCCCCTGCACAGTCAGGGACGACATGGGTAGCTGTACAAATTGGCAAGGCCTGCTGTGCTGAACAGTTACCCACAGCAGCAGCGTGCAAAGCTAGCAGGTCCGTCATGTCATCAGGTGCTGTCCTGCAAGCAGCACAGGTGGTGCTGGCCGTGAAGATGCGCTTGACTATCAGCTAGTATCCATTCTCCTTTACCTTGGGGGCCACTGTGCTGCTTGGTGCATGTGTCCAGCGCCAATGTCTGTGTCCTGTCGCTGGCAACCGCAGGTGCTCGGCTGACCGCGTTTGAGCTGGTGCTCGGCTGACCGCGTTTGAGCTGGTGCTCGGCTGACCGCAGGTGCTCGGCTGACCGCGTTTGAGCTGGTGCTCGGCTGACCGCAGGTGCTCGGCTGACCGCGTTTGAGCTGGTGCATGACGGGCTGCCCGCCACGCTGCTGGTGGACAGCGCGGCAGCCGCACTCATGGCACAGGGCAAGGTGGATGCAGTGGTGGTGGGCGCGGACAGGGTGGTGGCCAACGGCGACACAGCCAACAAGATCGGCACCTTCTCACACGCCGTGGCGGCTGCTGCGCACGGCATCCCCTTCTTTGTTGCTGCGCCCACCACCACGCTGGACGCGGGGCTGGCCACCGGGGAGGAGATTGAAATCGAGCAGCGCCCCGCTGAGGAGATCACCCACTTCAAGGGCCAGCGCGTGGTTGTGGAGGGCATCGACGTGAGCTGGCTGTGGGGCAGCCACAGTGCAGCAGGCGCCACTGCACAGCAAGTACCCATGCATTGACAGCAGCTGGCGTCAAACGTTATACAGTCAGTTTGAACGCTGTTTAGCATTTAGTTTTGGCAACCGTACAACAGCTTGGGGTCAGAGTGTCACCAGGTGGCTGCACGAGCTGTTCCATGTTGCCACTGTTGGGTAGCCACCGCAGGTGATGCCAATGCTGTGCGTTGGGCCTGTGCAGGTGTGGAACCCCTGCTTTGACGTGACCCCGGGCCGCCTGGTGGAGGGCATCATCACCGAGGAGGGGCTGGTGCCGCGCGACAGCGGCAGCGGCAGCCACAAGGTGGCCGCCTTCATGACGGCACGCCAGCAGGCACAGGCAGCCAACGGCGCAGGTGGGGAGAGGGTGTGCAGCACTGGAGTGTGCCGTGCTTAGCCAGGTGTACATGCGTGCTTTCAGCGCCAGCACCCTGCACTGCTGGAGTAGCGTAACATTGGCGCCGGCATCACTGGGCCGCTGCAGCTGCGGTTGATTGCAGTTGCAGTTGCCCGTAGCTTGTGTTGCTAGATCCTCCACTGCTGCTCTCCCTCACTGCTCTCTCCCACCCCGCCCTGCCCCAGCAGCCGTGCCGCGCCCCACCAGCAGCGTGTCAGCGCTGGACGCTGCCGGGGTGGTGGCCTTCCTGGCCGGCCGGCCTGAGCTGGCCAAGCACGTGGGGCCAGCGGGCAGCAAGGGCAGCTGGGAAGTGAAGGAGGTCGGGGACGGCAACATCAATTTTGTGTACATCGTCACGGTGAGCAACAGTGGTGGCAGCAGCAGGGGCATGCATGGGTGCTGCTTATGGCAATATGTGTGGGATATGAAGTGCAATGTGGCTTGCGCTGAGCAGCGCCAGCCATCCTTCACCAGCCAGTTTTTGACCTGCACGCCAACAGTACTGCAGCAGCTTGCTGATCATGCTGAGGCTGCCGCGTGTGCTGCTGCGGCTTCTGTTGTTGCCTGTTGGCACTGGCAGGGCCCGTCTGGTGGCGTGTGTGTGAAGCAGGCGCTGCCGTACGTGCGCTGCGTGGGTGAGGGCTGGCCGCTCAGCTGTGACCGCGCCCGCATTGAGGCAGAGGCGCTGCAGCTGGAGCACAAGCTGTGCCCGCAGCACACCCCGCAGGTGAGCGAGGGCAGGGCAAAGACGGGGGCGGCTGCAGCCCAAGCGCTGGCTGTGCTTGGAGCATGGTACCTACAGGCAGCATGTGGTTGAATGCCATCGCCTTGAGCACACAACGGCGTGCAATGCGCTAGGCAGAACAACTGCGCCTCAGCATGGTTCTGCTTGTTGTCTGCACCGGGTGCCGATGCCTTGCCGCTGCTGCTACCATGACCCGCGCCGCAGGTGTACCTGTACGACCCCGCCTCCTCGGTCATCGTGATGGAGCTGCTTGGGCCGCGCAACGTCATCCTGCGCCACGCCATTGTGCAGGGCGGGACCTTCCCCCACGTGGGCCGCCACACTGGCGAGTTCCTGGCGGCCACGCTGTTCAGCACCAGCCTGCTGGCACTGGACAGCCGCAGCTTCAGGTGGGAGGGGTCATGCATATGTATGTCGGGTGTCCAGGCCCGGGTTGCAAGGCAATGAAGTGTTAGCGTGGTTGCTTGGCGTGCCCTGCAGCTGTGAGAATGCTTCAGCAAACAGCAGCTCAGCGTGTGGGGCATGCACACCTCTGGGGGCATGCACAACTGCATGCCGCAGGTCATCCGCTTGTGCTCACTGCCGTCGTGTGTCGTTTTCCTGTATGTCACCCGCATCATGTGAGCTGTCTGTCGCTGCGTCGTTCCTGCCCCTTGCAGGCAGATGCAGGTGCGCTTCACCAACCCCGACCTGTGTGCGCTCACGGAGCAGGTCATCTTCGCCGACCCCTACGCGCAGGCGGCCATCAACAGGTGGACCGCCCCGCAGCTGGACGAGGCAGCGGCGGGGTTGCGCGCAGACACAGAGGCCAAGGCTGCCATCAGCGTGCTCAAGCGCAAGTTCTGCTGCAGCGCGGACGCGCTGATACACGGCGACCTGCACACCGGCAGCATCATGGTGAGGCGCGGCTGCACGAGAGGGGGTTGTGGCCCACCCCTCCCACGGTCCCAGGCGCATGCAGTGCTGTGCATGCTTCAATGACAGCATGAACTTCAGGTGGAGGTAGCAGGTGCCTTGCATCCTCAGGCACTGCTCGTCTGCTATTGCGTGCCCTCCTTTCTGTCAATATAGCTTTGCCTACCATTGCCTGCTGACCTGCACAGGGTCAGCCGGCGCCAACAGTACAGACAGGTGCATGCGCCATCTTTTGCGCCATGCACACAGGTGTACTTGCGCCATGCACACAGGTGTACTTGCGCCATGCACACAGGTGTACTTGCGCCATGCACACAGGTGTACTTGCTGTGCAACGTTGGGCATAAACTGTCATTGTCCCGGTCCTGAACCCGGCACATGTCCCCATTGCCGCCCTGTGCTGCCCGCCCAGGTGACTGCCGACAGCAGCGTGATGATCGACCCCGAGTTTGCCTTTGTGGGCCCCATCGCGTTTGACCCCGCGAAGATCATCGCCGAGCTGCTCATCCCATACTTCGCGGCTGACGGCCACGAGGCGGCGCAGGGCGCGGGCAGCAGGGCGGGCCAGCGGGTGTGGCTGCTGCAGTGCATCGTAGACGTATGGGAGACCTTCAGCAGCAGGTGAGCATGGGTTTAAATGGTGAAGCAGAGCACAGGCTAGTGCAGGTTGTGCTGCTGCTGCCTTTGTTGGTGATGAAGGCTGTGGCTGTAGCGCTCATGTGTGAGCTGTCATGTGCGCATGCACACATCCTGTGGCACCTGTACCATTCCCCAGCCTTGCTAATGATTATGATGTCGTTGAAGTGCTGCGCCTGCTGCTGGTGGCACGTACATACACAGGTTCCTGGAGCTGTGGAGCGCCAAGGTGGCGGCTGACGGCGGCGCTGCTGCTGGCGACCTCAGCCCAGGCGTGCTGCTGGGCGCGTCAGCCGCAAACGGGCCTGCAGCGCTGGCGTCCTGCCAGCAGGCCTTCATGGCGGGGCTGTGGGCCGATGTGTTAGGCTTCGCGGGTGAGCCGCGGCTTGCGGGGGTGCATGCGGCAGTAGGACTGCACAGCGTGCGCGGTGTGCGGGGATCTCATCATTGTGGTGCCTGCTGCTGCAGCTCAAAGTGCTGCATTTGATGTGCGCTATTGGTGCAGTAGTGCCACGTGTCAGCCTGGTGGCCCTGAGGAGGTGCGTCCGTGCTCAACTGCTGCTGCTGCTGCGTTGTGCAGGTGCGTTCATCATCCGCCGCCTGGTGGGCATCGCCCACACAGCAGACATGGACAGAATTGCAGACGCAGACGTGCGGGCCGCCTGCGAGCTGCGTGCGCTGCGCTTCGGGCGGCACCTGCTGGTGCAGGGCGCGGCCACCTACAAGGGCGTGCGGGAGCTGACGGCAGCGGCAGCAGCAGCGCGCCAGGTGGACGGCCTGCCTGCAGACACAGCAGCAAAGACGCCTGCAGCAGCCTTGGGGGTGCAGTGAGCCCTGCAGTACGTTTGTAGCATGAATAATTGGATCAGTCTCGTGTGTCCTGTGTAAACAGTTCTTCAGATAAGTATTGTTATAGGGGCTGTGCATGTTTGTTCTGAGCTTCGTGGCAGCCTTGATAGCCCATAAGCAGTCCCTGCATGCACTCGGGAGCAAGACCTTTCCCTAAATGCGGCCGCAGAGGCACAGCCTGTGCTACAGCAGTTGCCAATGTTGTTGCGGAGCAACCTTTGTGCATCACTCACTCCGGTTGCACAGCTTCACCACTTGCATGTCCAGCGTGTTTTGTGCAGTCACACCCGGTTTGTGCAGTCACACCCGGATTGTCAGCTGAGAGGCCACGTTGCGGGCAGCATGCACCGGGCACGCACACTGTGCGTGCGATGTGACATGAAGACGGGGTGGCAGCAGACCTCCTCTGCATGCGTGCTGTGTTCTTGTACGTTCTGTGGCTGCTCATTGCTTGGTGCTTACTGTGTGTGGTGGCATGGTGCAGCACAATGCCAGTGCACTGGCACAATGACTCATCACTCACCCTTGCCAAAACGGGAAGTTTGTGGTGGGTTTACGCATAAAGCACCTTGCCCCCCTTCCCCCATGGTATCACAACAAGATATTTCTCTCTGGGTCTGTTTCGTGCCGAGGTTGAGGCGGTTTGGGTTGGGTCCCATCAAGGACAGCACGTGGAGTTGAGGCGGGAGCTACCAGCTTGCCTGCCAGGTTGATTGTATTGACAATGGTAACCAGTATTCATGACCAACTGCACAGGTGTTAATGTTGGCAGCTGCCTCATCTCACCCAAGTTGCTGCCACCACTGCACATTTGTGTGCTGCATGCAGCTCAGGCTGGACACTGCTGTCAGGGGAGTTCTGACGGGACGCCGGCTTGAGACTTGAGTTACAAGTCTCTTCAGCAACATTTGAAACGCTTGGTTCAGCCTGAACCTGTTTGTAAACCTGTTAACCTGTTCCCGTTGTCTGCGGCAGATAACAGCCAATCATTGGCATTGAATGCATGCTGCTAGTGTGTCATGGACACCTGGTAGCGTTCAAGCAACCAAGGCATAGCTTGGACCGCGACCCAAAAGCTTTTAGCTCTGCTGCTTTGCCTGGTTAGCGGCGTTGCGCCCAAGGGGGGCTCAGCGGTTCAAGGGCGGCCCATGCACCGAGCGTGTTGGGCCACCGTTGCAACCAACTGCCATCACAGTGCAGTTTCGTTGCACGGTGTTATCGCCTGTAGAGCACATACAACCACGCAACGACATGCTGTGCCAGGTTGCTGGCATGCACAAGGCTGTTGCCACTGGTGAACAGGACCACCAAATTGAATGACCAACCCTAAACCCTCACCCTTTTCTGAACCTGGTGTGAAGGCCGCATATCTACTGAGATGTTCTTGTCGCATGTCAAGCTGGGTGTGCTTTTATTCTGATCGTATGCAGCGCCCGCAACCGAGTGCTGCTTTTGAGTTGGCATCACGCCCGTAGCTGCTCTTGCTGCACGCACACTCGCTGTATGCAGCCACAAATCAACCTATTTTGGTTTTATGAATGCTATGTGACGCTTTGTCTTAGGTCTGCGGACCTCCATGCTGGCAGCGTGCTGTGCTGTGCTTGGTCTGTTCCTGGGGTGATAACAGGCAGCCCAGACCGCGCCACGGCTTCATGATCACCCTAGTGGGGAAGGTCAAACGGAGCTTTCAGGCACTCTGTGACATGGGGAAGGAGGAGACGCTGGAGAAGGAGGAGACGCAGGAGAAGGAGGAGACGCTGGAGACAGCAGTGGCAAAGGTCCATGGCCCTGCAGATGAGCTGCTGCCACAGCACACTGGGGAGATGGACCTGAACACCCTCAGCGAGGTGGAGCTCACTCAGCTGGCCAAATCCATGCCTGTCTACATCAATTTACCTGAGGCTACATGTCGAGAAAAGTTGCAGAACCTTAGGGGCTGTAGGGCGTCCACCCCAGCAATAGACGCTGCCAAGGCCAACAAGGCCATCAACGCGCTCAGGGCGCGGATTAAGCTGCTCATGATGGCAGGAAGTGGCAGCCGATGGGCTGCAACTACGGTAAGCAGTCTTATGCCACACTGCGAGCCATCAGTTTGTGGCTAATGTTTGCTTTCACACGCTAAGCCATGTGTGTCTGTTGCCTGCAGCTGCAGCAGCAGCAGCAGCAGCAGCTTCAGGGACGGCAACAACAGCAGCAGCAGCAGCAGCAGCAGCAGGTCCAGGGATCTGCTGCAGCCAGCACAGCTCTCGCAGGCGGTCGAGCTGCCTTCTGGACCGACCGCCAAACACCCAAACAGTCGGTGAGTTGAAAGCAGTGCTACAAGATTCATCAGGCGCATGTGGTATTTTGGTCATGGTGCACTGGTGAAGCCGCTTTGATGTTGCCTTTGCAGACCAGATGAGCTGATAGCGTGTGTTTTGATGGTACTGTCCTGTGCCTACAAGGGACCAACACGGGACATGCTCTGCCAGGCAGTGTGGGCCTGGCTACACTCATACATGTGCATCTGTTCTGGCTCGTACCTCTGCCTGTGGTGCTGCTGCAGGCTCAGCCGCATGGCAAGCAGAGCGACCGGCTTGCTCGTGCAGTGCAGCAGTGTCAGCGCGTGAACATGCCTGTCCTGGATCACGTACGGCCGCTGTCGAGCGCCCGTCCGCAAGCAGTACAGCACCCAGTAGCAGGTGGGTCATGCAACAGTCAGCTACTGGTGTCCCGTCCCGCATAAGTTGCTGTAGTGTGTGCAGATGACACCATCGCTGGCACAGGAGCTCACATGCTGCTTTTGTTTGCACAAGGCATCTGTAGCAGCCAAGTGGGCATGTTGCAGTCGATGAGTTTGTACTGCGTAAGCAAGGCCTGGTGCAAGCATACTAGTGCTGTGCTGTGCCTCCTGCAGGGCGCAAGCCAGCCCCGCAGCCCAGCAGGCCGCCCGGCGTGGGGCCGCAGTTCAGCAGCAGCATGCCCAGCCTGTACGGGCCCCCGACCCAAGGGCAGGCGCGGCAGCAGCAGCAGCAGCACCAGCAATACCTGGAAAAGCAGCTGATATACCAACAGCAGCCGCATGCAAGGCCTCAGCCAGCACCCCGTGCACAGCAGCAGCAGCAGCAGCAGCAGAGCAGGCAGTTCACGCAACTGCAGTTAGCGCCCTCACAGCCAGGTGCGCACCGCAGCAGCTTGGATTGCTCTGGTGCACTATGCAGCTGCGCTGCCACAGCATAGCAGGCTGTGCGGCATTGCCTGACCCATCTTCGGTGTGGCTGCAGGTGCTGCTGCAGTGAAGGCTGCTGCTCACTCCTGGTGAGCTGCTGCTATTACGATGGTGGCCGTCTGCTGCCCCTGAGCTTCACCTGTATGCCTGCAGTGCGGCCCCCCGCAGCTCCTGCAGGCTGGCAATGGCCTGCCAAGCATGTGCTGCAGCAGAAGCATGAAGCTGCTTGTGCAGCCGTCAATCAGTTGGATGTCACGCGTGTCACCTGTGCATTGTCGAGTCAAGTATAGCAGCATCGGCATCAGCCCAGCGATCCACTGGAGCAGGAGGACACCTGTGCCTCAGTCGACGGGTGTGTGGGCTGACGGGGCGGTGAGCTGTGCGCTGCTGCAGGGGCACACGTGATCTGCGAGGGAGCCAGCAGCAGGGCGCGGTGTGTGACCAGTGCGGCAAGGCCTCAGCCAAGACGCAAGTAGTGCTGGTAAGTGCATCCGCCTAGTTGCAGGTGCAGCAGGTGCAGCATCCCTGTGTGACACACTCGCTTGGGACAGGCATACCCATGGCAGCCATAGTTCCTCTGCGGCAGCTGAACACCCCATATGAGCTGCACATAACAGCTATTGTGACGCATCAACCATGTACAGCATTATTGTTCACCGTTGTTGCTGCCCTTGCTGTTGCTGCTGTAGGGTGGCGTGCGCATGTGCCAGCAGTGCGAGAGAGAGCAGCGGGCAATGCTGGACAATGCAGGCAGCAAGGGCATGAAGGTGGGTGGCATCGTGGGGTTGGTGGCCTGGAGAAGCTGCCAGCTGCATAAGCACTTGCTGTTGAGAGTGGCGTGCAACTTGCAGGAAAGTTGCTGACCTCCTGCAGTTGGTTCTTTGCAGCCAAGTGCCTGTTTGCCGCTGACAGCACCCTGACACATGCGGGCTTGCTGTGCATGTTCCTGCAGGCCGCTCCGCTGCGCCAGGACAAGCTGCCGGCACGCCCAGCAGGAACATCAGCAAGGCCTGCAGCAGCGCCACGAGCAGCGGCCGCGCGGCGGCGCGGCAAGGCTCAAGGCAGCGAGGTGCGGGCGCGCTGGTTGCTGCAGGCTGCCGTGCATGTTCTCACCGCCGCTGTGTACAGATTGTGGCGCAAGTGCCAACTGCACATGCATGTGTTGTGTGCATCGTTGGGGTGCTGCTTCTGTTCGCATCAGCAGCGCAGGAGTACATCTTGCCTCTGGCCATTTGCAGTGTTACGGAAGTCATGTGGCGCTACTCTTGTCTCGTAAGCGTGACGGTTGTGCCAACGTGCCGCCCATGCTTTCACCAGGATGCACCCATCACCATAGACAGCGACGATGAGCAGGAACAGCAGCAGCAGCAGGGCGCTGCAGGTGCTGCTGCTGCCGGTGACGTGGAGCACATGACGCTGAGCAGTGACGGCGAGGGCCCCTCAGGCGGCGGGCGGCGGCGCCGCAGCAGCCGCATCAGCCTGGTGGACCCTGACCCGGGCACGGCGGCACGCTTCGCGGTGAGCTGCTGGGGGGCCAGGGGGCCCTGACCTGGAAGCGGCGCTGCATGCACCAGCAGCTCAGCAGCACACAGGGACAGCAGCGCTGTGTCGGAGGAACTAACAGGGGGCAGGTGTTGCTCCGAGGCAGAAAAAGTTGCCCTGCTCCTGCCTGTTGTACCTGTACAGAATCATTGTGGTCGATGATGTGGCTGCATGTGTGCTGCTGCTGCTACTGCTGCTGCTGCTGCTGCTGCTGCTGCTGCTGCTGCTGCTGCTGCCCAGGGCCTGCACATGGTGTACCCGCCCGAGGGCGGCAAGGGCGCGGTGGTGGTGACCCCTGATGACCTGGCGCGCCTGGACGACGGCGAGTTCCTCAACGACACCATCATCGACTTCTACACCAAGTGAGAGGCACGAGCGGGGGTGCTGGGCGGGGCTGACACAGACTGGGCAGGCTGGTTACGCATCGTGCGTCGTCGTTTGTATGCGTGTTTTGCTCGCGTGTATTTCTGTTGACCACAAAGCCGTCAACCTCTCTGCGCCATGCCGTGCGCAGATGGGTGGAGCTGCAGCTGGCGGCGTCCTCCCCTCAGGCCGCGGACCGCTTCCACTTCTTCAACAGCTTTTTCTACAAGAAGCTCAGCGAGGCGGGCAGCGAGCCCAAGGGCAGGTCGCCGGGCCGGCCTGAGCTGGCGCGCCGCGCCCACGGCAGGGTCAAGACGTGGACCAAGGTGCGGTGCAGCTGCGCTGGGTGTGCTGGGTGTGCAGCGCTGAGGGGTCGCAGGCGAGCTTGGTGCTGGGGCCTGGCACCGGGATGAGTGACAGCAGCAGCTGGGTGCTGAACAGCATGCACTAATCGGGAGCATCAGCAGCAAACTTGACCTATTGTCCTGGGCTTGTCCCTCTCTCACGCTACTGTGCTGCCTTGTGCACCCCACCTTGTGCCCCTCCCCACCCACCCACGCACCCACCCCCACCTCCACAGGGCGTGGACATCTTTGCCAAGGACTTCCTGCTGGTGCCCATCCACGACGCGCTGCACTGGAGCCTGGCCATCGTGTGCCACCCAGCGCTCTTTGCGCAGCGGCTGCAGAACGCGGCAGAGCAGACGGCGGTGCCTGCAGCGGAGGCGGCCGGCGCAGCAGCGCTGGCACGCGCTGCAGGTGGCGGCAGTGCAGCTGAGCCTGCTGCTGCTGCTGGTGCCGCTGCTGCTGCTGGCGGTGGTGGCGTTGAGGCGCAGCCTGCGATCATCCACCTGGACAGCATGGCAGGTGAGGCAGCAGGCGGCTGGCGGAGGTTGCAGTTGGTGGCGGGGGTGCCATCGGGACTGCTGAGGACCAGCGCCGTCTCTGGCATTGCTCTTCAGTTGGCTGCGCCACACCACGTTGCACTGCTCCTGGCTGTGCTCTTTCTCACCTGTGCTGCTGCTGCTTCTGCTGCTGCTGCTGCCACCAGGGGGCCACACCCCAGGGACCATCGTCAACTACCTGCGCTACTTCCTGGTGCAGGAGTGGCTGGCGCAGCAGCGCAGGGCGCGGGCCGCAGCAGCAGCTGCAGCAGCAGCTGAAGGAGCAGCAGCAGCGGCAGCTGAAGGAGCAGCAGCGGCAGGCCAGGAGCGCAGCCCAGCCCCAGAGCAGCAGTCGGAGCTGCAGGAGCCGGCATGCGCCTTTGACGCCAAGGTGCGGCAGGCTGTCTGGCTGGGCCATGCATGGCATGTGCTGGCTGCCTAGCGTGCCTCCACAGCGCAGCTGCATCACGAGCCGGCAATGCTTGCAGAGCACACATGTTCATTTTCAATGTTTGCACAGCACCAGCCATGTACGATGTGATGCGCACCCGTCATATGCGTGCGTCATATGCGGGCTGCATGCTCAGCCGGACACAGCCATGCGCTATCGCCGCCTGATTCAGCTATGCGGTGCTGCCTGCTGCGATGCTGTTGGTGATCTGCTGCCTGCCGCCCGCAGCTGCTGCCGTCCTGCAAGGTGTCGGCGCTGCCCAAGCAGGACAACCACTGCGACTGCGGGCTGTTTGTGCTGGCCTACCTGGAGTACTTTGTGCACGCAGACCCGCCAGCACTCAGCGTGGAGGCGGTGCGCAACGCCAAGGGTGAGCCCGGCTGGCTGGCAGCAGCAGCAGCAGCAGCAGGCAGGCGGGCGCAGCTGTTTAGGGGTGCTACGGTGGCGGTGGCGGCAGGCATTCTTTGGCACCTGCAGCATGCTGCAGTGTGCTGTCTGTGCCGCTGAGTGTCATTAAGGGCTCTGAGAAGCAGGCAGCGACCCTTGTTGCCCACGCCAGCTGTGCTTTGGCGACGCTGCTGAGCAGCGGAGCCTGTGCAGCAACTTGTATGTTTGTGCGCCAACAGCACTTTGCCTGCCGCTAGCAAGCTGACTCGTGCCCTGCTGCGCGCTGCCGCCTGCCGCCGCCTGGTCCAGTGGAGCTGAGCCGTGTGGAGCCGCGGCTGCTGCGTGACGGCTGGTTCCACCCCGAGGTGGCCTACAGCCTGCGCGGCCACCTGCGCCACATGCTGCTGGACCTCATGCTGCAGCAGGCGCCCGACAAGGAGCTGCAGGGCGTGGTGGCTGCCGTGGCTGACACTGCCCAGTACCGCGACCAGCTGGAGGTGCACAGGAAGGACGTGGAGCAGCGCGGCGCAGAGTGAGTACGGCAGAGGGCAAGCAGCAGCAGCGCCGCAACCGCTAGCGGCAGCAACAGCAGATTAATAACCTGGGCACGTTAAGCAAGTCGCTGGGTGTGGCTGCATGCGTTGCTGATGGCTGGCTGCAAGTGGCGCATCGTGACCGCATCAGGTGGCACGTGAGATAGATAATATCAGGATGCAACGGCACAAGCTCACATACTTGGCTGCGGAGCGTGCCTTGTGCTAGACCTGCAGCCAGTGCAGCGCCATTCCAGTCGGGTTCAGCACCCCGCCTTTGCAGTGCCACCTGCTGACGTGTTCTTCATCCTGCCGCGTGCTGTTGACAGGGTGAACCCTGTGTTTGGCTACGTGCCGCCAGGCGAGTACGCGCGCGTGCGGCAGCAGCTGGCGCAGTACCAGCAGCGCCAGCAGGAGGCCAACGCGGCCCGCAAGGCGGCAGCAGCGGCAGAGAGGCGGGCGCGCAAGAGCGGCGCAGAGCGCAAACGGGACGAGCTGCGGCAGCAGCAGCAGGAGCAGCAGCAGCAGTGGCTAGAGCAGCAGCAGCAACACGACGCGGCAGCTGGGCATGGCGGTGAGCCGGGTGCAGGCGGCATCCTTGCTGTGGACTACACCAGCCTGGATGAGCAGCCGCTGGCAGCACGGGCAGTGCCGCAGGAGCAGCAGCACACACTGGCTGATCAGCCGCAGCCGGAGCAGCGCGGGCCGCAGCATTGGGTCTTCTCTGTGTCCGATGACGAGCAGGGGGATGATGCTGCTGCCACGACTGCTGCTGGGGATGCAGCAGCAGGGCGCAGCACTGCAGCTGGCGGCACGCCTGCTGCTGGGGGCGGCTGCAGGCCTGACTCTGCCGGCTGGCAGGGTGATGATGAGGGCGATGATGACTTTGTAAAGCACCGCAAGAGCCGCTCAGGGGGCGGCCAGCAGCAGCAGGCCAAGCGCATCAAGCCATCCCCTCCACAGCAGCAGCAGCAGCAGCATCACAGTCAGCAACGGCAGCAGCAGCAGCAGCACATGCTACATCCAGAGCAGGAAGAGGATCCTGTGCAGGGGTGTGAGCAGCAGCAGCAGCAGGGGCAGCAGCAAGGGCAGCGGCCAAGCAGGCGGCTGCTACGCACTGAAGTGAGTACTGGGCTGCT
Source organism: Tetradesmus obliquus (assembly GCA_030272155.1). Lineage (NCBI taxonomy): Eukaryota > Viridiplantae > Chlorophyta > Chlorophyceae > Sphaeropleales > Scenedesmaceae > Tetradesmus > Tetradesmus obliquus. The sequence continues at coordinate 5,636,568 of CP126200.1, read as the reverse complement.
CTGTGAGTTGAGCAGCAGTGTGCACTGCAGCACCATGCAGCAGCTGTGCTTGTCCAGGACCCAGCACTACTGGTATTTCAAATGTGACGCGCAAGATCCATTTCCATGGGTTTTTGCACATTTTGTTGATGTCAGCTGTGCTGTGCAGACTGCTGTCACTTGTGCCAATGCCGCTGTGCATTCCTCACAGTGCCACTCGCTGCTGCCCTCCTGTGCTGGCATGGTCGTGCTGCTCATCTGCAGGAAGTGCAGCAGCAGCGGCGCCAGCGCTCACTGCCGCCCGATGACGCGGGCGGCTCAGGGCTGAGCTCTGATAGCTCACGCAGCCTGGGCAGGGCAGGTGGCGCGGCTGCAGCGCGCAGGCAGGAACAACAGCAGCAGTGGCGGCAGCCAACACCCACGTCACCTCCTGCTGCTGCCGTTGATGAGGCAGAGGTGAGCTTGCGGCGAGCTAGCAGCGGTTGCTTTGCAGCTTGACATGCGAAACCTGTCACTGCCACTGCTGTTGCCGGGATGGTTCATGTGTTTGCGCCCAGTACTGTGGGCCACCATGTAGCAACAGCAAGTTGTTGCCGTGGCTACAGTTCTGCACAGCAGTACCAACAGGGGCCAGTTACACGGCGCCGTGGCACGTCCAGGCGCTCATCCAGGGGCGGTGCCTGTCTTCCTGCTGCCACTGCTGCAGGACATGTCAGTGGATGAGCCACCTCTGCAGCAGGTGGGGCTTGCTGCAGCTGGTCCCGCAGCTGAGCGTGATGCGCAGCCAGCGGCCTGCACACCCCACACGCGTGCTGCAGCCGCAGCAGCCGACACGGTGGACCTGTGCAACGATGACGATGATGAGGCGCACCCTCCTCAGCCCAGCAGCAAGCGGCCCAGGACCGCGCAGCAGCAGCAGCAGCAGCAGCCGAGGCAAGCAGACGACGTGTCCGACTCCGACTGGGAGTCGTGCGAGGGCGGCAGTGATGCTGCGCAGCCCACTGAGCCAAGCCGGCAGCCAGCACCGCCGCCTCCGCAGCAGCAGCAGCAGCAGCAGCAGCAGCAGCAGCACAGCCGTCAGCAGCAGGGTGGCAAGCAGCCTGATCAGGAGGCTCTTGCGCTGCTGCTGCCGTGCCACCAGGAACATCCCAGCAATATGGGGCGCATCTGGAGCAGTGAGTGGCTGCTGGACCTGGTGCTGCAGTGCTGAGCAGTGTGGGACGAGCCTGGGCCGTTGCAGCAGCAGCAGCAGCGTGCATGCATGTGTAACGTGCTGGCCTCGGCATAATATAGGGGCAGCCAGCTGACAGCGGCTTGCCAAGGAGCTTGCGCCGAAAGCTGCAGGGCATTGTCGTTGCTAAGGGCTGAGGGCACGGCTCCAACACTGGCCATGGTGGCTCTGCGGCTGCTGCATTTCCCGCTGTGCTGCAGTGCTGTGCAATGAGTTTGAGCGCTACGGGTCCGACCTGGCGCGCTTGGTGCGCAGCGGCGCCGTGCCTGCCCAGGACTGCGCCGCTATGCTGGACATGCTGCGGGAGGAGCTGGGGCGGCGGCCGCCCAAGCGCCTGCTGCCGTACCTGCTGGTGAGGCCGGGCGCCATGCTGCAGCGGGCAGGGGAGTGGGAAGGGCAGGGGAGGGGAGGGGAGGGTGACGGCAGGCAGCAGCAGACACAGCCGGCTGCTGGCAGCTCACACGCCCTCTGCGGCAGCCAACAGCAGGGCAGACGCCTTGCTGCTGCAATGCTCCAGTTACTATGTATTGTCCACACCACAGCATGCGCAACAGCTGCAGTTGCCGTGGTGTCACTCAGTGACTGTGTTGCTGTTCTGTGCTGTGCCTGCACAACCTGTGGGATGCGCTGCTGCAGGAAAAGGTCCAGCTGCTGGCGGTGGAGGCCACAGCACAGGCGGCCGACACTGCCCGCGCAGCAGGCGCGTGGCAGCAGCTGGGGCTGAAGCAGCCGCAGGCGCAGCCCGCTGCTGCAGCCAGGCGGCCTGGCAGCAGCGGCAAGAAGGGCAGCAGCCGCGCAGGATCTGCTGCCAAGAACGGCGGCAGCAGCCGCGCTGCTGCTGCTGCAGCTGCTGCTGCTGGTGGCAGCAGGGGCCAGCGCAAGCTGCGGGAGGTGTTGCTGCAGGGCACTACGCTGGAGTTTGTTGGCTCAGTGGCGCCCGACACCATCGCCAGCAGCTTCAACGCGCTGATGCAGCGCGCACGTGAGGAGCATGCCGGCAGCAGCAGCGAGCACAGCGGGCTGGAGCTGCGGCTGGGCACAGAGGAGGACGCGCCTGCCGCAGTTGGTGGCAGCAGTTTAGAGGCGCTGCTGCCACCACCACAGCAGCAGCGGGCCGATGTAGAGGTCGTGGACATCTGCGACAGTGATGACGAGGAGAGTGGTGGGCAGCAGCAGCAGCCTGTTGCGCCATCGCCGTGGACTGTCGCGGGCGCAGCTGCTCAGCAGGCGCAGCGGGCGAATGCAGCCGCACAGCAGCCGCTCATCTTAGACCGGGTGGCGCAGATGCTGCGCAGCGATGATGGTGGGACCGTCCCAGCGGGCGTGGCTTCTTGGCAGCACAGCGGCAAGCACGAGCAGCAGCAGCAGCAGCAGCTGCTGATGCATCACCTGAAGAATGCAACAGCCGTGGGCTTCAGCCCGGCGCTGCGGGAGTTCCTCAGCGACGCAAGCTTGGAGGCTGGCCAGGTGCAGGCGCCCACCACCGCATCAGGCAGGCAGCAGCAGCAGCCCGCGCCGTTGCCACCTGGTGTGATGCCGTACGGGGGCAGCGACAGCGTGCCGGGCGACAGCAGGCAGCTGCGGCAGGACTCCCGCCCCACGGAGTCGCTGGCCACAGGCGACGTTGACGAGCACAAGGACGATGCGCTGGCTGACTCTGACTGGAGGGGCGAGCAGGAGGAGGACGTCACCAGCCCCGCGCGCCCTGCTCCGCCTTTGGCTGCTGCAGCAGCGGCGCCCCTGCCGCCATCACCAGCAGGGGCTGGCGGGGTGACAGCTCACGGCAGCAGCAGCCAGCCGCCTACAGCAGCAGCGGCGGCGCTGCTGGCCAGCCGCGCCACCAGGAGCTCATGTCCGCAGCAGCGTGGCCCTGCAGCTGGGCGGCTCCCTCATGGCAACCCTGCCCTGGCGTGACTTGGCTGCTGCACAGCAGCGCACTTGCCACGACTTAGCGGTGGACGCGTCCTGTGCAGGTCAAAATGATATCGTGTGCTGCATCTGATGCATGAGTTCAAGCACAGCATGCCTGCCGTGTACGATGCAGTGTGTGTAGTTGCAACCGCCGCAAAGTGCACGCTGCCAGCTCGCGAGGCGTGCGGGCTGTGGCTGCCCTCCCCTGCATCCCCCCGGGGCCCTAGATCCACGGGCCAAGCACTTGCATGTTATCCTATACTGGTGGTGTCGCCACACTCGTAGTGCTATCGCGTGCCCGCATGGCCATGCGCAGCAGTGGGTGGTTTGTGCGCAGTGCTGTGCAAGAATCCAGCATGTTGCCTGAGCTTATGAAGTCTACTTAGTCTTTTTAGGGTTTTAGCCCTTGTGTGATGGCATAGCATGTACAGCTCGGGATATTCTTGTCCTGCGCAGCTCGCAGGCGTCGACGCTTGCCTGTGCGTCCAGGTTAATGCAGAATTGCCAGTGTGAAAGACGTGTGCACACAGCAGTCGAGACTCGGTCGAGTCGGCCTTGGCCTTCACCTTGGCCTGGACACAAAGGACAAGCCATCTGCGGCCACTGCGCCCCTGAAGGAACTGAGCTGTGCATGCAGCACATGGCCCTGGCAATATCATGCTGCGCAATATGCATGCAATGCAGCATGCTGGTGGCCCGCTGCTGCGCACGGCAGCTGCTCCTTAAGTTCACAAGCCATTGCACCAAACTTGAGTGAGCTTGGGCACAGGCGGTTATAAAATTTTTTGATGCAATTCTTGTCGACGACAGTGTCCGGGGCTTTGGCCAGTCCCAGCGGTCCTGACACACAATCCATCAAGAGGTGCCGCTCACCAACCAATAAGCATGTACAACAGCACGCCTACAACCATTTGCAGGCGCAATACAGCAGCGCTCTCTGAATATTGCGATGTGATTGTTCGCAAGAACAGTCAGGCGGTGGAGGTGATGCTGTGCCTTGCAGGCCAACATGAGCAGCAGCATGGGCACATAAACCCACCAGCTGTCGAGGGCGCCATTTACCAGCATCTGCTCGGAGACAAACTGTCGCATGTAATTATGTTTTATTTCAGCTAATTATGTATATTCATTTCAGCGTATCATGCTCGTTGCCATGTATTCAAGGTTGCGCGGGACGCGCTTGAAGTAGGTGTGTGCTGGCTATAACGCACGTTTCTTTTGCATGGTTCGCACAGCAATCTTTCATGTCGCTATCAACCGTGGGTTTGATGCCACAGGTGTTAGTACGTGACCCGGTATGGTGCAAGTTGAATCAGCCTCTTGCATATCACTCCAGGAGGGAACGGCTTCCAGGCTACCAGAGTGTCCCGATCTTAGCGTAAGGTGAACTGGAGTAATTCAGATACCAACATGATTGTCAATCGACTGTCGTAGCCTGCTCCCCGCACCACTGGAGGTTGGGCTTGCTGGTGACACCTCACAGCGGAGGGGCAGCAGCTGTCACGCTGCAATGTCTGTAAAGCCATGGGAGGCGTCGGGTATACCTAGGGCCCCCGCTCGCTTCAGGAGCAGCTCCGAAGAGGACGAGCTCGGCAGGCCAGCGCACAGCAGGCACCCAGCAACGCCGTCGCTTGCAGGAATTCCTCGCTATCCTAAGACGTCAAACGCCAGCGGCAGTCCAGCAGGCAGCAGAACAGGTGAGCGAATCGCACCTCCAGCGACTCGCTCCAGTAGTGACACCTTCGGCAGGCCCGAACGTCCAGGCAGGACAGGATCAACTCATTCCTGACTATGTGCGCTTTCTTATCGCAGGGTCTAGTCAGGTAACGGCTGTTGCGTCGAGGGGATCACCTGCAGCAGGCGCAGCATCAACGACTCAAGGCGCCATTTCTGGATCGCAACAGCCACAGCTGAGCCTCATGGACTTGGTGAATCAGGCAGCGAAAAAGGATGAAATCGAGGCAGCTGTGGCAGCTGCCAGGAGAGCGGCAAGGAGCAAGCATAATGCACCTACTATAGCAGGAGCAGCAGGTGCTGCATCTGCACCAGCAGGTGCAAGTGCAGCAGCTACAGGTGGCAGGCCGCCCATGTCGCCGCAGCCACGAAGCAGAAGCAGTTGCAGGCCTGGCATCCAGGCAGGCCCGAGCGGGTCACCCAGGGAAGCAGCAGCAGGGCCTGTGGTGCTGGTGTCCCCAGCAGCAGTGCAGGCGCAGCACCAGGACCTGCAGCAGCAGCAGCCACCCAGCAGCAGCAGCCCGTTCACCCAAGCCAGCCAGGCCAGCAAGCCACAGCTGTTGGTGGCGCTGCCAGCCAGCCACGCATGCAGCAGCAGCGAGTGCGGGTCTGAGGATGGCACTGCTGCGCCACCCAGCAGCTCCAGCAGCCTCAGCAGCAGCTGCAGCACCAGCAGCCTGTGCAGCGCAGGCTCGGTCGTCAGCAGCAGCAGCACCCTCAGTGCAGGCAGCAGGCCCAAGTCCATCCTGCTGCACCGCACCAGCAGCAGCAGCAGCTGCTCCGCAGGCAGCAGCCCGCGCTTCAGCAAGCGCGTGACCTGGAAAGACGGCTGCGCCGACGAGGCCGCCGTGGGCTGCGAGCTGGTGGCGGTGCTGCTGCTGGAGGACAGCGCAGAGATGCGCCGCGTGAGGCGAGACACGTGGCCCGAGCGCCCGGGCGCGCGGCGCGACGCAGCAGATGCAGCAGCGGAAGCAGCGGAAGCAGCAGCAGCTGCAGCAAGCACTGCCGCTGCTGCTGGTGCGGATGTGCCCCCCAGCGAGCAGCAGCCGGGCAAGGGCAAGGGCAGCAGCGGCAGCCCGCCGTTGATGAAACAGCTGCTGGAGCAGCCTGCGCGGCTGCTGGATTGGCGCGACAAGCTGCGCCTGCTGCAGCAGGAGCGGCGCCAGCAGCGCGTGGCGCAGGTGCAGGCCGGCTGGGCGCAGCAGACAAAGCAGCCGCGCCGCCAGCAGCAGGGCCAGCAGCAAGCTGAGCAGTTGCCTGAGCAGCGCCAGCAGCAGCAGCAGCAGGACAGCACCGCGGCTGCACACTGCGTGAAGCCAGCATCATGCACTGCAGCAGGTCCCATTTGCCTGAACGCGGTTGCTGCAGCAGTGCTGCCTCAGCCAGCAGCCTGCTGACGCAGCAAGCAGCAGTAGCACATCTGTCTGTAGTGGCTGGCATGGGTGGTGAATGGGTGGCTGTTAGCGCTAGTCTCTGTTCGCCCTCTGCTGATGCTGCTGCCAGCCACAGCAGGCAGCAGGGGCAGTGCGCCTGCCCTTCGGGCCAAGGCTGTGCACATTGATGCGCTTCGTGGCAGCTGTTGTGCTGCAGTTCATGCATTGGTCGCTTGCTTTAGTCTGGGCAGCAAGTGATTGTCTAAGCCCTGGCAGTGCTGATGCAAGGCACCACATTTCTCATTTCCTGAAACCAAACCCATTACCATGCATCTGACGTCTCGAGACAGGGTGTGCTGAGCTGTGGTGTTGTGTGTTGTGTGGTTGACCCATCATAGCAGCAGCATCGCAGCAGATACAGCTTCGCAACGTCGACCTGCGCATCCCTGCGCGCGGCATGGGCATGCTCAGTGCAGCCACAACGCATCTGCTCATGCAGTTCACTGCGAAGTGCATGCACTGGTGGTGAGCATGGTTGGTGGCATGCCGTGCAGTAGCCATGTCTTATGAGTAGCCATGTCTTATGAGTAGAGCTGGCTGCTTATTGGTTGGATAGGCTGTGCCTGTGCGCAGCCGTGGTGCAGCGGCTGCATGGCCCGCCTCGCCCAGCATGGCATGCAGCAGCTGGGCCGCCCGCGCTGCCTGTGCAGCGGGCTACAGCAACTCCCTGCACCCTACGTTGGGGTCAGCACATGGTGTAGTGTGTACAGGTGAATAGTAGTGCATTGCTGCTTCAAGGGCCCAGTGTTGGGGCGGCAGCCTGCCAGCAGCAGCAGCAATGTCAGCTGCCTGCAGTCTGGCATGTGCTGCAGAGCCTGGTGCAGGCACATCGCGCCTAGGCAGGTGCGGTGAGGGGGCTATCAGGTGGGGCTGGGCTGGGGGTATAGCTGGGCAGGAGGGTTCAGGGGCAGGTAGTGCCGGGCAGCCCCTGGGGGCCAGGTAGGCTGCGGTGCCGGGTGGCAGAGGCTGAGGTGCAGCACTGGGGTGTGTTGCATGCGTGCATAAGCATGCCTGCTGTTGTTTTCCAATGTTGTGAGAATGTATGTTGCAATGAATGCATCTGGAGGGCTGTTACTAGGCCGTGTTGCTGCAGAAAGTGAGTTGTGCATTGCGTGTGTTGCTGTCAGTGGGCATGGACCCTGCAGTTCCAGGGCACAGCCTGCTTGCGTGTGTGCTGAGGCTGGACAGTAGCGCCATTGCCTTGCAGAGGAGGGCGCAGTGCTGATCAGCGTTGTTGCTTCTTGTCGGGTAGCAAGGCTGCAGTTGGTGCGGGTCACAAGCCCGCGTGTGCGCACTGCAGCTGCCTTCATGGGGCTGTGCAGGGCCATGTTGCCTGTGCTGGCTGCCGTGCTTGTGCTGCCTGCCAGCCATGCTTGCCTGTGCCTATGTGCACTTACGGACGGCTGTTGCATACACCATGCACGCTTGCTTCATGTGCACGGCATGCATGTGGTGGCGGATTGTGCTGCCGCAGCGTGGTGTGCAGAATCAGCCGTGCAGCAAGGTGTAGGACCCATCTGCGTTGCAGCTTTCAGCAGCAGGTGATCAAACTATGTAGGCATCTAACCTGGGGACGTGGCAGAAGCAGGCGACTTGATCAGCCAGCATCAAGGGGCTGTCTGAACGGGAAATGTGCCTTGAACAGCAGCGTTTCAAGGCCACCTGTATTGTGAGGGAGCGGCAGCTCGCAGCACTTATGTAGTTTGGTGTGACGGCAGCGGCTCTATGTAGCTGCCTACACCCTACAGCTGCTAGTAGTCTTCGAGGACTTGTGTTGCAGCCACATTTGAAGCTGCTTAGATGGCATGCGGCATGCGTTACTAACATGGCATGCCATGCCTAGGGAGTAGATGCTGTTGGTACATTGTGCGCATTGCATGCACCCTGTGGTGCATGTCTTCGTGCTTCTGCGGTAGCTAGCCAGCGAGTGCCTGCATGTGTCCATAGAGTGGTCAAAGGGTCAGAGCAAGGTGCACATGATGATGACGGGTAGAGTGCAGGCAGTGCAGCTCCCCTTCTCGATTCAAATGAGGTGGGGTAGTGTCCTGGTGATGGGTGACATATATGTGCGGCGGCACCAACCCTGTGATCGCTGCTAGTAGACGGGGTGCAGCATTTAGTGCAACGTCGCGCTAGTGCGAGTGATGCTATGGTACACCCGGACCACCAAGTCCCTGGTTTCCTTTGCGTGGCCAGTATTGAAGGCAAAGGCTAATGCCAATCGGATGTGATGTAAGCATGGCATGTGTGTTGCAAACTCATGACATCTGTTGTTCACACAGCTTACGGCTGACACGCTGTTGCTCGGCATCTGTTGCTGGCCATCATCCATGCCCAGAGCCCTCTGCCTGTGGCGGCACGTGATGTGGGCGACCCATGCAACTTTCATTCTCTGGACGTTGCAAAGCAACCTGCAGCTTACATAAGCTATTTCAATGAGCTTGTGATCGTAATTGCACAACCTACACAGCAACTGCCACTGTGTCAGCGCCACTAGGCCAGCGCTGCGGCATGCAGCAGTCACTGCAGCAGCTGCTCAGCTGGCAGCTCGTACTACAGCCTACCATGGCGGGCGTCTAACAACGCTACTGGCACAAGCTCGTGGCACAAGCCCAGATGTGCTGCCGCCTCAGTGCGCAATTTACTGCACTATTTTTTGACAAGATGGTGCCAGCTGGCAGACTCATTGCAGATGAGAACTGCAAAATGCTAGCCGTACAATGAGATGTTGTCTTGAAAAACATTCGGTGCTTCTACAGAGCAGCCTCAGTAGCCCAGGCAGCCTGATGCAATACTACTAGTACTACTAGGCTAGTAGCGAAGTTGCAAACAGCACGTCCCTGGCAGGCCAGATGCGCACTGTCCAGCACAAGTAGCGACATGTCTGCACTGCACAGTGCTGCACATGAAGTGCAGAGGGCGGCGTCTCAGTCACTGCTGCTAGCTTGCAGGGTCTCCTGCAGTGCTGCCGAGCCCAGCTGCTGCTAGCGCCCCTCTGGCGCGCCCTCGTCGCCGCTGTCGCCCCCCTCCAGCTGCGCGTCCAGCCCCGCCACCTTGATGAGGCTGTCGTTGATCTGGTCCATGAACTGCTCGTCACTCAGGTCCTTCGGCTTGGCCTGGGGAGGGCACGGCAGCAGCAGCAGCAGCAGCAGCAGCTAAGTTGGAACAGCGCTGGGTTGCACAGTGGTGCATGGGCTGAGCTGAGTGCCGCAGCGTAGCTGTGCGGTATATTCAGGGTAGCGGTGTATAAGTGTGTCTAACGTGTGGTGTGCTCTACAGCAGCTGATGTACACATGATGCAGCTGATGGCGTCAGGAGCAGGCACATGTCGAGCAACCGAGTCACACAGGCCACCGCCGCCTGGGTGCTTACCATGGCGTAGGTCTTGTTGCGGATCATCTTGCGCATCTCAGCCACGAAGCGCGGCCCCAGCTCAGCAACAACATACCTGCGGGCAGCGCCACATGCGTGAGTGACCCCGCGCCTGTTGCATGCATACACGGCAACTGCTGGCCAACGGCAGCATCCACCTCACAGCTGAGACACCACCAGCTGAATGCTGCCAACATGCTTGTAGCACAGCTGCCCCGCCTGCCGCGAGCTGGTCACCTGGGCAGCCTCAGCTCAGGCAGCGGCAGGCTCCAGGCCGGCGCCTCCAGCTGGCCCTGCCTGCTGCCGCACATCAGCCGCAGCAGCACGCTGGACGCCTCCAGGCTGGGACGCACACGGCCAGACTGTGCGCACACAGCAGCAACAGCAGTGCAAGTCAAGTGGGTGGTGCTGCACATGATGCCATGCTGGCGCTTGAAACAGCTGTGGCATTGTGGTCACTGACTATGTCACACTGTATGTATGTGCAAAGCTCACGGAGCGGCGTCAAGTAACATTGCTCATCACCAGGCAGCGAACAGAGACAGAGCACTGTGTCTGCTGCTGCTGCTGCTGCTGCTGGCTAAAAGTGCTGGCGCTACTGCTGGCAGCAGCTGCTGTGCGTCGCGTCTCACCGCAATGGCTCCGAGCATGACGGCGTCTGGGTCGCTGGATGCCGCCAGTTCAGCCAGCAGCTGGTGGGAGGGGATGCCCTGGCAGCAGCAGGGGATCAGCAGCGCACACACACAACGTAGCACGCACGAAGAGATGAAGAGACACACCCTCACACACAATCAAGCTGACCGGCCTGCTGTGGTACCACATGCTGCCAGTTGCCTGCAGGCTATGGCTCAATTGGTGGCTATCATCATACCTCAGCAATGACATCTGAGAGCCTGACAGACACTGTGATCTCTGGCAAAATTGTGAATGCTGCTTGCCCTCCTCATGCTTCCCGCCCACCTGGAAGAGGGGCAGCTGGTAGGTGCCGCTGGCCACAAAGCAGCCCGCTGGCTCAAACACCGGCAGGCAGGCCCAGCCCTGCGGCGAGCTGCTGGCGCTGCCTGGCAGCACGGCGCGCACGTCCACCAGCAGCACCAGGGCGGGGTGGTAGGGCACGCCCGCAAACTGCTGGTAGCCGTCCAGCCAGCGCTGCAGCCAGTGAGGGCAGCAACGCAGCCGGCAGTCAGCTGCTGGTGGCTATCATGTGTGCATATGCTGCAAGCAGATGACACCAACTGCGGCAGGCATGGCATAGGTGGGCTGACGTGCGAGCACACTCACTGCTCAAGCTGCTCAGCAGCTGCGACAACACCGACGGTGGAGGCGGAACATGCATTGCTCATGGGGTTGCAGCCACCATTCAGGGGCGCCCTCACCGGTGCTGCCAGTGGCGCGTCCATGTCATAGTCCAGTGTCACCTTCACGTCATCCACCAGTGGGTGGTCCTGCAGCTCAGCAGCAGCAGCAGAAACAGAGCAAGACGGCAAGCAACAGTGTGAAACAGTAGGATTGCTGAGCACCATCGCATACAAACTGCGCACAATGCGCATCACATGCTCAGCTCTGCAAGGCTGGTTCAGCAATGCTCAGCAGCAGTGTAAATGCCTTGAATGCAGCACTTTCTAGCTGAGTGGCAATGCACCTGCCTGCGGCACTTGCATGTTGCGACTGCGATGCTGCCTTTGCTGCCGGCTCCCCCACCCCCACGCCCACCTGGTACAGGCTGCCAGGCGGGCTGTAGCTGACCAGCCCAGCAGTGGGCAGCAGCCGCGCCAGGCGTGCCGCGCCGTCCAGCGCCACGAAGAAGCCCAGGCTGGCGCTGTACTCGTAGCCCGTGTTGAGGTTGATGAAGCTCAGGGAACCGCTGCTGCTGCTGCCGGGCTTGCCTGGCGCTGCCGTGGCTGCTGCTGAGGCCTGCTCCATGACGTCTGACAGCCAGTCGATGATCTCGGGGTCTGAAGGAGGCAGCGGCTCAGCTGCAGCAAGAAAGCAAAGGGAGGAATTGAACAGCACGTCAGCTGCTGTTGCCAATGGTGTCCGGTACACACGTTTGCTGGCCAGGCCCTAAGCCAGAGGCTCAACTTTGCATGTCAGAGTGCTGCAAGTATAATCAAGAGTCACAGCTCGTGCATGACACGCTGCATTGCACCTGTTATCATGGCACCCTGCACACCTTGCGCAGCCTCCAGCTCTGCACTGCGCAGCTCCACGGCTGCAGCAGGGTCGCCCGTGTTGAGGTGCGCAGCTGCCGCAGCTGCCTCATCATCACCGCCACCGTTAAACATGCGCGCCAGCAGGCGCCCACCGCCTGTGCCGCCGCTGCCGGCTGCAGCCCCAGCAGCAGCGCCGTCCCCGCCAGTGACGCGCCTGCTGGCGCTGCTGACCCTGCCGCTGAGGCCGCCCGGCTGCCGCCTGCAAGCCCAGCGCAGCAATACACATCAGCACAGTTCTTGAACTGTAATGGTGTTTGCTGTCGGCAGGCCAGTTGTGGATCACTCGCCAGAACAAGCAGATATGCCTCGCGTGTCACACAAAATGCAGAACAGCGGATGCGCAACTGCGCAAGCAGGAACACAAGACCGCGCACATCCGCCACGAAGCGGAACACACCTGAGCCATGAGACAAGGCGAGCTGCCGACCTCGCGCTCATGGGCCGCCTGGCCAACACCTAGAGTGCACAACAGCAGACAGTGTGGTTGCTGAGCCAACAACGTGCAGCAGGCGACAATGTGCAGTAGATGTCAAGACATACAGTGCATAACAATAATGCACGCCATACATGTGCCAGGTAGCTGCCAAAGCAACAATGTATGTCTTTTGTTGTGCAGCTGCAGCCACTGATGCCGCTGCGCCGCACTTTGGCGTACAGCACGCGCTCCAAAGGCGTGGGCAGCGCCCTGCTGACGGTGTCGTACACGCGCTCAGCATACACAGGGGCAGGCTTGCGGCGTGCCAGCTTGGCCATCTCTGCAGGTAGCAGCAGCACCATGCAGGCATGACACAGCTTACACATGTGCATGTCCTGTATCGGTGCAGCACTCCTCAGCGCAGCTACCACGCCACGTAATGCCGGCAGAGCATACAGGTTTTGTGCTGTACAAAAACTGTGGTACTAGTTTGACTCTGACCAGCAGTCACTGCATCAGCTGCTGCCACTACAAGCGCAATGACGTGCGACTGTGCCTCTGAGCGACAGGCAGCGTGTCCAAACAGCTCTGCCCCACCTGGCGTAAGGATGCGCAGCAGCAGTGATGCACAGGGCAGGCGTGGAATGTCGTCCAAGCTTGTGCCACGCAGCGGGCTTGACGAGGAGGGCGCCCCCGCATGCAGCGGCACCTGCAGCACACCAGCAGGCAGGACAGAAGCACTCAAGGCATCCAGCAACATGCATAGGTCGATACAGCAGCGAGCGGCGACTGGAGCTGTGCAACATTGTGGTGCAGACCACAACACCCAATCAGTCGACGCCGAGACTTCTCACTACTCTTGTGGCCCCTGCCCCTCTGCCCTGCCGCAGGACCCCCCCCCCCCCCCCCCCGCCAACCTGGAATGCCCCCTGGTTGAGCACATAGTCCTGTATGCTCCTGCTCACGGGCTGGCCGCCCGCCTTGGGGTCCAGGAACAGCCCCAGCAGCGCAAAGCCCACCACGCGCAGCACGCCGCTGGTGCGCTCAATGGTTTGCACCTGGAGCCAGCACCGGCAGCAGACAGGAGGTGCGGCTTGGTCGCAAGGTGGGGGTGGTGAAGGATATCAGCTTGCAGGGAAGGCCCTAGCTACGCGTCGGCACAGCCAGTCACGCCACATGGGCAACCAGAGAATGGTGGCGGAGCAACAGGGGGCACTCCGACACCATCAGCAGCAGATGCTCGTCACACCAGCTTCACGTGTGCAGCAGCCACAGGCCAGCCCGTACCTGCAGCATGAGTGTTGCCGTGGCGTCCTCGAAGCGCGTGTTGTTGTGCTGCACGCCAAGCGTGGCGCTGCAGGCGTAGCGCGGGTTGAGCGCATCGCTGTCAGGCTGCGCCACGCCCTCCCAGGGCCCCGCCAGCAGCGCACCACTGCTGCTCCACACGCTGCCCAGCACCCTGCTGATGGTCACGCTGGCGGGCAGAAAGCGCGCCGCGTCCACCACCACCACCAGGCCATCACCTGCGGGCGGCAGCAGCAGCCAGCGCAGCGAGGGAGCAGGTGCATGCTGCGTGTCATTGCTGTTTTTCCTGCCGTGAAGATTTAGCCACTAACCGGGCAGCAGTGGCTAGGCAAACAACCTGATCTGTTGACTGCCAAGCGCACACCAGGCATCAGGGATCTGGCACTTCATGTAGACTGTAGACGCAGCAGACCAGGGATGTGCGTGCTGACTCAGCACATGGCTGACGAACACAAACAGGCACCACCGCTGCCGTGCATGCGCACCTGGCGTGTATGGGTCGGCAGGCGGTACGCCACGCTGCACGCGCACCCACGCCGCGCTGGGCACACCAGGGATGTCCTCGTGCTGCCCCTGGCCCACAGCCACTTCAGACCTTGCCGGCCCAGCAGCGGCCGCGCCTGGTCCCAGGGCGGTGTCGCCAGGCGCGCCCCGGTACACCGCCAGCCGCACGTCCAGCAGCGCGCCGTCGTACGTGAATTTGCGCTGCGCCGTGAGCATGAGCGGCAGTCGGAACAGCGGCAGGCTCTGCTGCCCGGGCACCACCTGCAGCAGCATGGCAAGCAGCGCAGAGGTTGGTAGGTATATAACTGGCCGGGGCTCCGGCAGGGCCCTGATCTCCAGTGTTGTCGTTGCCACAACATTGTAAATGTGCAGCATGCTAATGCGCTCTGATGAGGCAGATGCGACTGCTTTTCAACAGTCTGTACACTATCCTGTCACGCATGTACCTGCAACGCTGGGTCTGCTGGCCTGTGCCGCGCACCTGGCCGCTGCTGAGCACAGGCAGCGCCGCCCAGCCCACCAGCGCCTCCTTGGTGGGCAGCCCCGCCAAGCCAGGCTTTGCCATGTGCAGCTCAAGCACCAGCGTGCTGCTGGCGCTCAAGCTCACACCCTTGAGTGACAGGCCCTCGTTGAAGTTGGCCACACCGGAGCCAGTGCTGGCCGCAGCATCAGCATCGCCTGGCGCTGCGCTGCTGCTGCCGAGTGGCACCACCACGCGCTTGCTGGTGCTGGCGCTGACCTGCTGCCCTGGCGCCCCCTCCACTTGCTGGTAACCCTCGTACAGCACCGCAGTCACCCTGGCGGCACAGCCACAATGGCAGCACACACGTCGGCAAACAGGTCGGCACAGGCGAGCATGCTGTGCACAAGGAAGCCCATGGGCTGTGTTATGCACAGGGCCGATGCTTGAAAGGCCACCACCATGCAGGCAAACCGTGCCTGTTTGCACAGCAGCATCCAGACAGCACATCAAGAAGTGGCGCGTGCTGGTCTTGCACTGAGCGTGACTGTTGCAGCAATCACACACTGCAGGGTGGAGCAGTGGGGCAAGCCTGGTTGTGGAGGCCCAGTGGCTGCGTTTGATGTGCGGGCAGGAACCAGTTGGCCATTGACAGCTCCAGGTCAGCGCTGGCGAGCTGGTGCTGACGCTTGCTCGTAGGTGCTGCTGCACATCCTACCTGTAAGTGCCACTCCTGCTGAAGGGCCCTGCTGACGCGACATGCACCTGCAGCACATCCGTGCTGGCCACGGCACCGCGCGCAGCCAGCACCGCGGAGGCCTCCTCAGGGGCCAGCGCCTCGTCCTCGGCAGCAGCAACAGCCGGCAGCAGCGCGTCACTGCCAGCAGCCAGCCCATCCAGCCAGCCATCTGCATCAGACAACTGCAATGCAAAGCGGGGTTGGGACAGGGCGGCACTGAAGTGGCCGACTCAACTTTAGTATGCAGTTCAATGACTGTATGCAGTTCAATGACTGAGAGCAACACAGTGCTGGCTTGTTGCGGGCTCATGCCCACACTTGCTTGTGCAGCTGCAGCTAGAGCAAAGCAGGCTGCCTACCTTGTGGTGCATGCTGGCCACATCTTCGTCATCAGCTGGCTGCTGCTGCTCCTGCTGCTGACCGGCACCAAGCAGCAGATGGTCGTCGTCGTCGCCCTGCTCCTGCCACTGCTGCACGCCTGTTCGCCTTCTGCCGCTGCTGCTGTACAGCTCCGGCAGTGGGGGCACTGGCACTTGCTGCGCCTGCTGCTGCTGCTGCTGCTGCTGCACCGCTGCCGCCAGTTGCGCCTTCAGCTGCTGCAGCTCTGAAGCCGCGCGCACCTTCTCCACATCCATGCGCAGCAGCGCCATGTCGCGCGTGTGCGCAGACACGGCAGCAGCCAGGCTGGGGTCTGCTGCCAGCACGTCAGGCGGCACGCCCAGCGATGCAGACACAGCTGCGGCAGGCCCTGCACTGGGCAGTCCTGCAAGCTGGCCCCATCCTGCAAGCGCTGACTGCTGTCCCCCTGCTGCTGCTGTCAAGGCTGCTACTGCTGGATTTCCGGCAAACATTGCTGCTGCGGTCATGGCTGGCAGCAGCTGGCTCCAGGGGTCAGGTGCAGCAGGCGCAGGCCTCAGCTGGCTGCTCAGTGTGGCCTGCAGCGCCGCCACCTGAGCCTGCAGCTCCTTGACATACGCAGGGGCAGGCGCTTCACTGCTGCTGGCGCTCTGCTGCTCCTGGAGCACTGTGTGGCTTGCAGGACGCCTAGGGCCATGTCAGCAGGCAGGGTGCAGGTGCGGCAGCAGCACGTCAGCGGGCAACATCCAAGCTGAGGCATTGCAGGCAACACAGCAGCGGAACTCCAGCTGTTCCTAGACTAGCACTGGGACGAACATGTGATGCTCACCGTTGGGGCTGGTAACTGCCGCCTGCAGCACCCTCTTCAAGGTCTTCATACCCGTCATTTGCTGCGAGCAACGGCGGGCTGGCACTGCGGTTGAAGCCACTCGACTGCTGCGCTGTTGGCTGGCGTTTGGCGCTGAATGCCACCCTTGTCTGGCGGCCAGCTGCTGCTGTTGCTGCTGTGCCGGAAGTGGCTGCAGTTGACAGCACACCCGCCTGCTGCTGGTCGCTGCTAGCTGCAGCCTGTCCAGCTGCTAGCAGCACGCACTGCGCCTGTGGCGCGCTGCTGCCTGCTGGCAAGGGCAGCTGCCCCTGGCTGCCTGCTGCCAGCTCCTGTGCTTGCTTCATCACACTAGCGCCGACCTCCCTGGCTTTTGATAAGGGAAATCCCTGCAACGTTGTAGAGGTAGGACTTGTCAGGTTTGGCTTGGCAAAGCAGTTTATCTGGGCCGCAGTTGTAACTACTGGCCCCAGGCATCGATCTGCTGAGATGCCTGATGCAGCCCAATTGTTGCCTGTTCGCGCTAACCATACGCCACAAGCATAGCATCATGCTTCTGGCTCCTTGTGAAGTGCACAGCTGCTGTGCGCTGCGCTGTGCCGCGAGTCACCTGCTTCAGCGCCTCCAGCGCTGCACGCGCGGCGCCCTCCTCCTGCGTCAGCTGCGCCACCAGCTGCTGCCGCCGCTCAGCAGAGGATGCGCCAGCATCACTCGCGCCCTGCAACAAGCATGCGTGCTGCAAGCATCAACACGTAGCGCAGCTGGCCGGGCGGCCAACAGACCAGCAGGATGGTCACGCAGTTGCAGAGTATGCCCAGGGGTGCAGTCCGCTAGAGGACACAAATCTGTGTCCACAACAGGTCTTGTGCAGGTGCACTGCTTTGCGATAACTGCACAGTGCTCATGACAGAGAAGAGACGAGGTCCCACACCTTAGGCAGTGGCACTCCAGCCATGACATAACTCCTTAGCAGGCCGGCCTGCGCCTGCAGCAACTGCTGCCGCTCTGACAGCAGCGCCCCCAACTGCTGCTTGTGACCTGATACCACAGCTGACAGCTGCTGAGGCCTGGCTGGTGACTCTGCAGCAGAACGCATAGTAGGCAGAGGATCAGCCATGTTCCAGCTCTGCTATGCTGCATTGGCCAAGTCAAGAGGAAGTACTACTTTGGTGTTTGCATAATTGCAGTGCTTAGGTTGCACCTGTGGCGAATCAATCGAGATGATACTCACTTTCACTTGACATTTCAACGTATCATGACTTGCAAAGGCGCTACTGGCACCTCGATGGCCATCGAACAGATGAAGAACTTTCAGGCTGTCGCGCCATTCCATCAGTGGCGGTACAGGAGACGCATAGCTGCAAGTAACAACATTTTAAATTACTTGAAACAGGTTTTGGTGTTTTAAGTTCGGTCTGAGCACGCGTACACACAGTGTGTCACATGACGCCTTGTGTCCTCTGAGACCTTGTCATCAGCTTGGCCCTCTAGGGTTCGGCTGACAGATCAGCAGACCGCGGTCGATGTATACGTGCATCGCAGGCTTACAGAGGAGCTGTCAAAAAGACGGATCCTTGCAAGTAGGAAAGCAAGCAGGCAAGGAAACAACTCAGGAGCCTCTGCTCTGTTGCCCGTCGGCTCACTGCAAGCTGCCGTGCACAACTGTTTGAAAACCAACTGGGCAGCAATGGGCACCCGACGCTTGAAACACCCCATGCACATAGTAAACGCTGGTGTCATCTCCACAACTCTGGCATGCTATACCAACACAACCAGCCACACAAGGGTCTTGCTGCAGCCTGCCAACCACATGACAGGGATCCCCCGGCCACCTGCGCACCCCAATGGCACAAAGAGCAGTCCTGCAGACTGCATGCCTGCACAACGTCCTCAACACCTTTTAACATGTCACACTCAATCGCAACGTCAGGTTGCTGGTTCTTCTGAGCAAAGAATGCTGCACTCGCGGGTAAGCCGGCCATATGCGGCACATGTACATTGCTGGGTTGAGTGAACACACTGCTCTTGGTACACGTGAATAGCACCCCCAGACAGTCACATACAATACAATGAGCAGCAGGAACTAATACGCTGCAACTGATAGCCTACACTACCCCTGCATCAGCATTACAGCTACGCACGAACAGGCACCGTTTTTCATGCCAGCCTTTCTTGCCAGCCGAGCATTACCCACTACTGCTGCGCCACCACCCAAACGATGCCGCAGCAGCCTGCAGGCGCCCCGCGCCAGCTGAAAAACGGCCAGCTGATACCAAACAGCTGCATGCATGCTGGCACCAGCTGCACTACCCTGCACCTGCCCTTCAGTCCTCTCCACCCTCACCATCCTCGTCAGATCGGCGCTGCACACTCGCAGCAATGCTGCCCCAGGCCCGAGCCTGCCAGCTACGCGCTGCGCATGAGCTGCCACAGTAGCCCATGTCCCATGCTGCCCTTAGGCGTAGAACATGCACATGTTGGCGTAGCGGTCCTGCAGGCGGCAGCAGCAGAAGCCAGCACGTCAGCAACAGCACAGGGAGCCCGCGCACCAGCAGCAGACGCCCCAAACCACCTGACCAACTCACAACAGCTGCAAACAACAGCTGACAGCAAGCTGCAGCTGCCGAACGCCTTCCAACACTATCCTTATGCCACATGCACTGCCACAGCAACTACGCCCCTGCCCTTCAGTACAGCACGCGGCTGCCGCCATGCCCCCCCCCAACACACACACACGGTAAGGCGCCTCACCGGGATCTGCAGCACCTCTGGCCCGCGCTCGCCGCTGCCGCTGCTGACCATGCTGCCCTCGTCCGCCTCGCGCTTCATGAGGCGGCCCCTGAAGGCGGCCAGGTGCGCGTAGTAGGCGGCGGGCACGTACGACACAGACCTGCGGCCAGCAGCAGCCATGGCAGCAGAGATGAGTTTTGAGGTGTTGGTCACAGTCATGCAGCAGCACAGGCGCAACATATGTAGCTGGCTCTGTCAACTGCAGCCTAGCCCTTCAGTGTCCTGGCCAGCAGTGGGCTGCCTTGCGTCTGGAGAGCCAGCACCATGCACACCTGTCAGCAACGGCACAGCACTCAGAGGCACCATGAACAAAAGGATACATGCACAATGATCTGCTGCGCAACACACGGTAGCAATGCGACTGCTGCCCTAGCCCTGATTCCTGAGGTACGCTAAACTGCCCGAATTGCATCAGTCACACAGCTGGCAGAAAGACAGCCAACACCAGCACACAGCGCCAGCCCCCACTGCTGCGCACCGTGTGCAGCGGCAGTACAGGTAGCACTGCCAGTAGGTGAACAGCTGCAGCGCGTCAGCACTGAAGCCGTTCTCGTCCACCAGCACGTGGTAGTGCGCGGGCTTGTTGTGGCCCTGCAGGCCCGCGTGGCTGTTCAGGAAGAAGTCAAACTGCGTGGGGTGGCAGATCTCGCTGTCCACCACGGTGCCTGGCAGGCAGTTGCCCGACCTGTCTGCGCCCTCGGTGGGGAACAGCCGCGTGTTGTGGCGCTTCTGCACCACCACAAACGTGATGGGCGGGCAGTAGCCCTCCTCCAGCGCGTAGCAGGCCTGCACAAGCAGCAGCAACAGCACGCCCCGTCTTGGCATCAGCGTCAAACAGTAGCCGAGCAAGATCCTGACTACGCATACTCCAGGGCTGGGCAGGCACAGCTGCATGTGCGAGTCCCTCAGCCAAGCCACACGGCCAGCCGTGCCGCCGCCCTCACCTTCCTGAAGGCTGTGTACTCGTGCTCCAGCACGGCGGGGAACTGGCTGTCTGCCACGCCGTCGCGGTAGTAGATGAGCGCCTGCGGCTTGCGCCCGTTGTTGCGGCGGTGGAACTCCTTGAGCATGTCCTGCACCACCTCCTGCAGCGCGCCAATCACCTCCTGACGGTGGCCCTGCGCGGAGGAATATGCAGGGGCATGCGATGGTTAGCGTGGTGTGTGCGCACACAGCGGGCATCAGACAGGGAACGCCGTGCGCTTGGCTTCAGTCTGGCGCAGGGCTGCACTGTACGCAACAAGTCAATTCTCGCTATGTGCAGCAGGACACATCCTGCATGTCAGCAACGCAGCCCTTCCCCCTGCCACGCACCTGGCGCAGCACGCGGCTCATGAATCGCCCCAGCGTCCGGTCGTAGCTGGCCGTGACTGCCGCGATGGAGGGGTCGTCAGGGTGAAAGCTGGTGGGGTGCGTCACGTCAGCGCCAAACACCATGAAGGGCACCGTGCCCACCACAGGCACCACCTTGGGCTGCAGCAGCAGCGCAGCGCGCGGCCCAGCGGGGGCACAGCAGTGGTACACTGAGTGAGGAACGGCCGTCAAATGCAAGGAAATGCCTGCTGAAAACATCAGGTGGGCCACAGCAGACCTCCTGTCTGCATTGTCGCCTGTCGCTGCAAATAAGCACTGAGCGCTGCTCTGCAAGCATTGAGTGCCACGATTGCAATAGCTTCTGTAATTCCATGCCACCTTCAGAGCTGCTGCTGATAGCCACAGCAGCACACCACAGCAAACGCCTGCAGTCACCACGCATTGGGCCGGGCCCTGCCGCCTCGGCCTCCCCACCTGCTGCGGGTCGTCCAGCAGCTTCACGTTGACGCCTCCCATCTTGGTGTTGATCTTCATGGCCACGTTGGCGCAGTACTGCAGGCGGCCCTTGGGAGGCCGCGCGTTGCGCCCGATGCCCGCCTTGTCAGCCGCGAAGCACTGCGTGCGGATGCCCAGCGCGCTGTCGCCCGCCTGCTTGACCAGCGCGTAGGGTGACTCCCCGCTGGTCTGCTTGCGCTCCAGCAGCACCAGCACCATCTGGCACCTGCGGGGGTGGCGCGAGGAAGCAACCAGAGACAGCAGGCTATAAGATGCGAGTGCTGTGCTGCAGCGGCCGGCCAGGGCTGCAGGACATGACACAGGAGCAAGGAGTGCACAGCGCACCATGTGCAACAAGCACAAGGGTGATAAATGCGCAACGTTTGAGTGCAATTACAGCAGCAAAACAGGAGTACAACAGCCGCAGCAATGAGAGCAAGCCACTCACTCCTTGCCGAACTTGCGCTGCGCGGCGTCCTTGGCTGCCGCCAGGCGCTGCTCGATGGAGTGGCGCGGGTCCCAGGGGCCCAGGGCGGGCATGTCGCACTTGAGCCCCGTCTTGTTGCACATGCCCACCAGGTCTGCCAGGAAGGTGTTGGTGCCCGTGGGCCCGTCGTTGACCAGGTACTGCGGGTCCACCAGGCTGGTGAAGGCCCAGGACTCAATGACCGCGCCGCTCGGGAACACCACGTCACGCAGGTTCCAGGAGCCCTGGGGGAGGGGGGGGGGGGAGCAAGGCGCAGTTGCAGGGCAGCACGACAAGTGAGTGTTCATGATGATGCAAACACCAAGCGATTGCAGGTGACTGTCACCGTGCACAGCACACCAAGCCAAACCCTAAACCCTAAAGTTGCCACATGTGCGAATACTGTTTTACGGTAATGTGTGCGTTGTAACCTTGCATGCGCGATGCAACACCCCGACCTGCACTTTGTATACAGCAGGCAAGATAAGCTGCTGAAGAAGGGCTGGGCTCAGCAAGCCAGCACTGCTGGCTTGCTGAGCCTAGCCCTTCTCCTGCATCTTGGCGTGCACATTGTCTTGTCGTGCTTCAAAAGTCGACTATAACTCGTGTACAGCTTCTCCTGGAGGATCTGTCACCATGCACAGCACACCCAGTCCTTTCATGCACGCTGCCACATGTGCACAGTACTGTACAAGGAGGTGTCCAGCCTTGTACCCTTGCAAGCGCCATGCAACACCCCAGCATCAACAGGCAAGACAAGCTGCTGAAGGAGAGCCTGGGGCCAGCCAGCCCGCGGCATTCTTCAGCATCTCGGCATGCACATTGTCTTGGCCAGCTTCAACACTTAGATGTCGATCGTATGCGCACCAGCACAAGCACTGCTGTGGCGCTACGTGGGAGGACCAGCAAGACTATTGACGGTCCTGCAACCTGCTATAGCAGCTGTGGCATGTTGTTTGCAAATGCGTACGGAAGGTGGCCCTTCTCACTGCCCCCCCCCCCCAAACACACACACAGGAACACACCCCCACCCCCACTCACCCGTGTGCCTGGCGTGATGGCCTCAGGCCGCTGGTAGGCCAGCAGTGGCGGGTTGAGGATGCGCGCCGCCACTGTGGCCATCTGCGTCTCCACCTGGATGCCAAAAGCCTGCACGGCAGGGTCTGCAAGATGTGTGTGTGTGTGTGGGGGGGGGGGGGCGGGGAGGGGGGGGGGAGGGAGGACAGCACAGCGCAGAGGTGGCACATATTGCGTGCGGTGCAGGCTAGGTGTGTGCATACATACTTGTGCCTGTATACACAGCCACAGAGCAGCAGCAGATAGAGAGCAAGAGCTAGAAGAACTCCAGGTCCAAGCAATGCAAGCAAAGGCCTACAGAAGCAGCAGGAGCAGCTGCACCAACCCTCCCCCCTCACCCTCGTTGAAGCCTCCCAGGTCTTTGCGGTTCATCACGTCCTGCAGGTACTGCCCGCGCACGCCCGGGGACAGCCCCGCAAACTGCAGCATGCCCCTGGTCTGCTGCTCGTTCAGCATGCGGCGACGCTGGCCCGCAACCACCCTGCGGCACAGCAGCAGCAGCAGCAGCACAGGCATCACTCAGTATGCGTAATCAGTATGTGTGATCAGTATGTGTGAACATTGAGCATCTATTAACGTAGCGCTTGAGCAAATGCAACAAGATCAGCACAGTGAGACGCTACGGAACAGCTAGCGAGCGCATTCTGAACCTGCAGCTTCTGCAGCAGCATATAAGAAGCAAGCAGCTGCTGCCACAACACCCCCGCCCCCCAGCCGCCCGCCACTCACTCGCAGAGCTCCATGGGCACCCACACCTTGCGCCCGCCCTGGCTGGACACGTTGAGGGGGGGCAGCGCGGGGAAGCGCAGGTTGACCTTGTAGGTGGTGGCGTAGTACTGCGCCACGCTCACGTCACGGCCGTCATCCAGCCTGAACATGGTCTGGGCAGCGGGGCGCATGCCCAACTCGCGCACCAGCTTTTGGCGCACAGTGCCGCTGGGGCAGCGGTACGCCACCTGGGGGGGGGGGGGCGAGGAGACAGTGCAGCGAGTCGATGCAAGGTCATCAGGGAAAACACATTGAGCAGTGGGCGGTCACTGGTGATGCAGCCGCCACTGCACATTCAGCTAGCCAAAATGTCAGGCGGCCCTCACTGCCTGTCCTCATCCAGCTGCTGCTGCCTCCTCAGCAGCGCCAGCCCCCTGAAGCCACAGGCGCTGCCCCTGCAGCAGTGCGCAGCAGCGCTTTCCGCCACCGGTGCTGGCATGCAGCACTGCTGATCGCCTGCCTGGCCTTGTCAAGCTCCTTACCCTGCTGCTGCTGCTGCTGCCCACGCGAGCACAAGGCCACTGCAGTGCACAGCCGTCACGTCCCTCGCGCTCACCCTCATGCCCTTGACTGTGTCCTTGACCAGGCGCATGAAGCGCGGGTTAAGCGGCTCACTCAGCATGCGGGGGTCACGCATGCCCAGCACTTGGGCCAGCACCTGGGGGGGCAGCAGGGAACAACACAGGGAAGGGGCAGTCAGAGGCAGGCAGCAGTATTGCGTATGGCAGAACCCAGAAGGCAAGGGCAGCACCAAGCACACTGCTCTATGCAGTACCTGGCTACTGCAGTGTAGCAGAGCTCCACATCACGGCAATCACAAGAAAATGCAGCAAAATATATGCTTGTCATGACGCAGAGCAAGCTGCAGCAACACCCCGCCATCAGCAGCAACACTTCTCACACCCCACAGGTGCAAGTGCTGCGCACCACACCACACACCCCACACCACCGCACAAGCCCGCCCTCACCTCCACCAGGGGCCCCGAGGTGAGGAAGGCCGTCGCAGCCAGGTCGATGTTGAAGGACAGCCCAAACTGGCACGGCTTCACAGCCTGCCGGTAGCCCGCCCACGCCTCAGCGCCACCCGGCAGCTGCATGTGCAGGCTGCCGTCACGCGGCACGTGGAAGAACACGCTGCTGCCAATCACCAGCGTGTTCTCACGCGCTGCGGCAGCAGCAGCAGCAGCAGCAGCAGCAGACGCGGCAGGGCAGGCAGCACTGAATGTCACTTGGCTGGCAGAAAGGAGACATCGCCACCGCAATCCACGCTGCTTGGTGTGTGGCCTAGCATGCAGGCTACATGCTCTGTGCAAGCCAGCAGCCCTGCAGTACACCTATGGCGTGTACATTGTGCATGCGCCCATCGCAGCAATGACAGCACCCCCTATCCCCCCCTCCAGCTCACCGCTCACGCCGCTGCGCATGACCACCTCCAGCACCTGGATGGCGCTGCGCGGCACCTCCTCGTCAGCCTCAGTGCCGTTGATGTACGCCGCCAGCGCGCCCAGGTCAACCGTGGCAGCGTACTTAATGGTCACCTTCCACGTCTTGTCGACAGCAGAGCCGTCGGGCGCGGTGAAGGCGGTGCGCACCGTGAACACGCGCGGCGCGTCATTGCCCGCGTCGCCCAGGAAGGCGGATGGCGCGTAGACGTTCTTGCCCCAGTCGCTGGCCCAGCCCACGCCGCCCCAGCCCTCCTGCAGCGACAGCTGCAGCAGCACGCGGCGCACCATCGGGCGCGGCAGCCCGCGGTCGGGGCCCGCCGCCGCTGAAGGGGCAGGCAGCGCCGGCAGCAGGCAGCGGCAGACGCAGGAAGCACGATGTGTTATCGGAGGTAAAAAGACAATGTATGAACGGCAAACTAGAGCCAAGTAGCCAGCACGCATGCCCAGCTGACGCTGGCAAGCAGCGCCAACCTGCATGAGGGCTTGTCTGCAGCTGCATGCAAGCCAATCCATGCCTGTTGCGTAAACCGCACACACTCTCTGCATAAGGGCCAGCCAATGAAACAGATGAGCTGCCACGGCAACACTGCTGCACAGCAACCACCTGCACAGCTGTGGTGCGACCGCTGATGCACTACAGTGCAGACTGCGCCAACAGTTGATGCCCAGAATCGGCAGATTATGTCACACAGAAGAGAGAACGGCATCTTCGTGTTGCCAGTGCATGGCCCTACACTGAGAGTTCATGCGCTGTGTTCCTGCATGCAAGCCACACAGTACATGTGCGGTCATGCTTGCTGGATGCAGACAAGTGTAACCCTGTGGCTGTTGCTTTCGATGATTTGGTAATGGAAGAACAGACACAGGTCACCATGCCTGTTCCCAAGGAAAAGACACGGCGACCCGTGCAAGTTCATACATTACCAAGTCAGCGAAGACAACAGCCACAGCAGCCCATGAGTCACCAGGCGGATGCCCCTCTCAAATCAGCGGCACAGACCTGTCTGTTGCAAACACGCGGATGGCAGCTGAACTGTGGAGCGCAGCCGGACCCCTACATGATGGGTGCACCCCCCCGGCCCCTCTACCCCCCCCCCCCTCCCCAGACCACCAGCCCAGCCACCGCTCACCCTTGGCCTTGCGTGCCGCCGCCTTGGCCGTCTCCTCCTCGCTGAGCAGCCTGTCAATGGCCACATCGTAGTGGAAGGCCTGGGTCGCAGACAGCTTCATGCGGAAGTGGTTGGCGGCCACGCGCGTGGGCTTGCCAGCCTTGGCCAGGCCACCAGCACGCGCACGCAGCGCACGCGTCGGCACAATGCTGCCCGGCTGGCACTTGACCGTCTGCGGGGGGCGGTGGAAGGGCCGGCAGCGCAGGCGCAGCGTGTCGAGGCACAGGGCAGGAGGGCGCACAGGGGCGGCACGTGGAGCAGCTGACTGTCAAGCACCCAAGGCGCAAGAGCAAAGTCGTGCAAGAGATGAGCGCTTCACTGCAACTGCTTCGGAGGCGCACTGATGCCTGTGCGCAGCACTGTGTGAAGCAGCAGCGCCAAACACATGCCGACGCAACAAGCACACGGCAACATCAACAGGCTGCTGCCAAGCCGACACCATCTCGGCATGACATGACTCTCCACGCAGCCACCCGCTGCCACCAGCATCCACGCACCTCGCGCGACTTGACGGAGATGCCTGCAAAGGCAGCGCTCAGCTCCTTCAGCGCCTGCGCGCTGCTGATGGCCATATCGCCGCCGCTGGAGGGGCCGCCGCCGCCCCGCCCGCCGCCAAAGTCGCCCCGCCCGCCACCACGGCCACCCCCGTAGTCGCCCCGCCCGCCACCTCTGCCGCCGCCGAAGTCAACCCTGCCACCGGCACGGCCCCCACCAAAGTCGCCACCCCTGCCACCCCCGCCACGGCCGCCGTACTCGCCACCACCACCGCCATAGCCTGCATGGCGTAGGCACAAGTGAGTGAGCTTGGTGGCTTCACAAGGGCATCTGAGCTGCTGCAAGCGGTGTCAGTGGGCACGACTCAACATGACGCTGCAGGCGGGAAAGCAGCTGCAGCATTGGCGGGAAATCAACGTGCATTACTGCTGCTCAGACTGCCATGTTGCTGTTGCTGTGCACAGTTCATATACTCCACGACTGGCAGGAAGTCTGAACCGCTTACAATGTGAGATCACGACGTTGACAACATGCTGGCGCTGCTGTTGCTGCTGCTGCTGCTGTTCCCGCCGTGCTGCTCACCACCTCGGCCGCCCTCGTAGCCACCTCGGCCACCACCGCCTTCATAGCCGCCTGCACAGCAGCAGCACAACCATGCTCAGCAGCATTACCACAACTGCTGCAACAGGCAAGGTATCCCAACTGCAGTTGGTCAAAAACACAATGCGTGGCCACTGCATGTCGCTGCTGCTGCCGCTGCGTCCAAGGTACCCGCGCTGCTGTTGATGGTGTGATCTGGCCATGCATGGCTGCAGGTGGCGTGCTGCTTGCGGTACTGTGCATATGCTGCTAGCTGGCACTGCTGTACATGCTTTTGAATGTGCCAACAAGGTTGCTGGTAGCTTCCAGCCATGCAGCATTGTCCTGCCAGCAGCAGCAGCAGCAGTAGTAGTGCATCAGCGCTGTACGTGTGCATGCATGTGTGTGCTGGAGCTCTCGGCTGGCCCCAGCCCACCTCGACCACCGCCACCCCTGCCTTCCCCACGACCCCGGTAGCCTGCAGGCACACGTTCACAGTTGATCAGGCCAGCCCACCACCTGCTGCTGCAGAAGCAGCAGGGCCTGCATGTCTACCTCAAAGCCTCAAGGCAATCGAATGTCCCAACCCATTCATTTTAGTTGTCTATAATACTTTCGCAGCTATCAAGCCATCAACGAGCACGCGTGCACGGCAGGGAAACTGCAGCAGTGCGAAACCCGTCTCGGCACGGATACGCACGGCCGTGGCAGTGCTCGCCACTCACCTCCACCACCCCTATAGCCTCCCCTGTCTCCCATTTCGCATGCTCACGCCAGCTTCGCCCTGCTGTCCCGTGCTGAGCTCAAGCTAGCCACCTCTTCTCTAGCGATGATCATACATAAAAGAAACACGCCCACTGCCACAAGATGTGTGCTAAGAAACTGTAATGCGTCAGAGCGAGACTGGCTATGATGATAACGAACGTGAAGAGCGCGCAACAACCCATTTCGTCCTACACCGCGAGCCCAGCATTCCCTACAAAGTACAGTACTGATTTAAATGATCAATACAGCTGATCTAAGGTCACGTCGTCTTGTATCCGGAGCAGTAGCGGAGGCGCGTGGACAGCTGCCCCTGGAACAACCTTGGAGTCCGCAGCCATTTGGATGAGCTCCATGTGCTGGGGCAGGTGTGGTCTTTGTGCCAAGCATTGTCTGCATCACGCTTCCAATGCTTTGTGATTAATGCTTGGCAGGGTCTGCACCTCAAAGTGCACGCAAAAGGGGCTTTGTTTTTTGACTCTCCACAGCAAATGTGCCTGCGCAGCTGATGTCCACAGTTTACCTACAGCCTCAACCGATTGAGACTGTAGCAAGACGCTGTAAACATAAGCTCCTCAGGGAAATAGTTCCAGCACCCATTTAGTGTCAGATCAGTAACTCAACGCCTGTGACTCAGTGCTGTCACCTGATGGCTCAGGGTTGCATGCATGTAGTACTAGCATGTAAACTTTGCATTGAAAAAAGTTGCTAGAGGGGCCTTCCTGCCCTGTGGCCACTTTATGGTTATTTGCCAACATGAACCTGGTGGTGCATCTGTGTGCATCGTTATCTATGGGAGTTTAGCGTTTGAGTTGCATTAATCCTGCTGAGGCTCAAATCAATGTACATTGATGGTTGATGATTGACATGTGCCATGACCCACACACACGTAACCCCTTCTCCCAATTCAAGTTGGTAAAGCCAGTTGCTTGCACGTAGAAGGCACGGTGCACAGCGCGGTGCTAGCAGCTGCCCTTGTATGTGCTGTTGGAGGGCCAGCAAGAGCCAACATTCTGCGACTGCTGTGCCCTGCACACACTCTGCGTGTTGCCGCCCACGTGTTGTTTGTGTACTGGTGGATCCAGCGCCTGATCGCCCAATGGCCTTGCTGTAACACGCACACTGCGGCAGTAGACTGACTTGGGGCATGAGTGGCTGCATCCTCATCAGTGCAGCTTCAAGCAAATGACCCTGAACCAACCACCAGCACCACTGGCCTGCCCACACTTCCAGCACACATCTCTAGATTGCTGCAGAAGGCTACTGCACAGCTGGCACAGCTGGCGGCCTGGGCAGCCCGCCTTGGGATGTGGCCGCTGCTCGCACAATAGCAAGCTCCTTGTATGTGCACCTTGCTTGGGCCTAATGTGGAGCGTAATGTGATGGTGAGCTAAGGCTTGTGACACAGTGGCTGACAGCGTGCGACGAGCCACAAGGAACTTACGCTGCTGCCAGTGCTGGCAGAGTAGCGCTGCTTCAAACTGCAGCCTGACTGATGCTGAGTGTGTGTGCTTCTTCGCTGGGCAGGCTGGGCTGATGTAAGAATACTGGACTTGGAAACAAAAGGGCCGTGAAAATGGCCTGCCCTGCCTACGTACCAACGAACAGCAGCCCCCCTTCTTAAAGTAAGGCTCAAAGTGACATGCCCGAAGGATCAAAGTCCATCTACGTAGGGTCTACTTAGACAACACACTAGCTCATGGGGCTTCTAGAGTAGTTGTTGCACGCAGCAGTGGTGCAGCTCCAGGTCCCATAGGGCGCTTGTTGCTGACAGCTGACAGCACCGGCAAGGCCTGGTGTCACAACTCCAGCAGTAATATGGGTGGTGCCGGCCACGCTGTGACAGCCAGCTGTGCTGGTAGTCCCACGGCTGGATCTTATGAAGCATGTGTTGTGGTTGCTGCATCAGCAGGTGAGCTCGCTCGCGGTCATAGCAGCGACTACACATTGGTCCACTAAGGCTGTGCAGAAGTAATCACGGGAGCCTGTAGACACGGCAGCTTCGACAACCTGCTGAACGTGCCAGAACTCTCGCTTGGACAAACAGCAATCATCGTGTCATCGTCTTTCCAATGGAGCGTGAGGGTGGCATCCGCTGGCCAACCATGGGTGGCGCTTGGTTCACTGACCAGTGGAGTCTGTCGGCGTACAACTCCAAGATCACAGTTCACAGATACTGCTCGCAAATGACTTGCAGATGTATGCAAACAAGTGCTAGCGGCACCCTGGATGCATGTAGCTGCATTGCGGACTTCCCAGACACACAACAGCCTGAGGTGCGGGCTGTACAGTCAGGTACAGGTGTACAGCCCGCACCTCAGGCCCTGCCCCCCGGCTTGACGCTGCTGCAAGTAGGCAGACATAACGCAGGACATCATCACCCTGCCTTTTGTGCACTGTCAGCGCACCTGCCAAACCCTGCTTCATGTCACATGTTGGTGCTGTGAAGTGACGAACCGTTCATGTCGTGTGGGTGGTCCTGTTCGTCCCACACAACCAGATCACCACAGGCAGGCACATTCAGCAACTCTGCCTTTAAAGTTGCTTTCAAGTGGATCGTTGCAGCAGACTCGGTGGCTAGTCGTAGGAGGCCCAGTGAGAGTCTCACCTGGTGCCAACCTCTGCTTCCTCACAGCATCAGCGAAGGGTGCAAGGTTGTAACTGGTGAGAATGTGTATGGTGTATAGCGGCCGTGATCAGATCGTCTGAGGCAATATTGTGTGCATGCTTCATGGACTCCCTTTTAAAGCAGCCAAGCTCGCCCGTGTTGCCAAACTACCTGCTCGGCACTTAAGAAGCACTTGATCAGGGACTGCTTTTGCATGTACAACGGCGTCTCTGCCCAAGGCATGTAGGCTTGTGCAGCACAGCCTGTGTTTCTTTGGCTCGCAGCGATCTAGTGACCGGTATGGATCAGCTTGACACTTTCAAACCGCCTTGTGAACTTAACATGTATGTTTGGCTGTTGTAGGCGGCTTTCATGATGGCCCGCTGGCAGTGCACTTGAGGCAGCAGCAACATCAGGCAGCAGCAGCAGCAGCAGCAGCAGCAGCAGCAGCAGCAGCAGCAGCATGAGTGACCCCAGGGGCAGGGGCCGTGGTCCACGGCCGCAGGACTTTGGCTCACGGCCGCTGGGCCGCATGCCTGATTTTGCTGGCGGCAGGGCGGGCATGGGGCGGGGCCCGGGCGCGGGCAGCAGACGTGAGTGCGCTGGCAACCGCAACAGCAGCACGCTGCGCTGGCAGTAGACTTGCACAATGGCGTAGCTGGAGTGTTATACCTGCAGTGCACCGGCTGCCGCGTGAACCGATCTGTGTGTTGAACAGCGCCAGCAGCGGCAGGAGAGTTGAGACGGGAGAATGCAAATGCAAAACTGTGGGTTGGCCTTCGGGCTTTTGTTGGCCTGCTCCCCCTGCTGCATGCCACTTACACTACACCTGCTGCTCCCCGCCTGCGCAGCCTTGGGCCAGCCTGTGCGCAGCAGCAGCGGCAGCCTGGGGGCAGCGCCAGCGGGCGGCCTAGGCGCAGCGATCGCAGCAGGGCAGGGTGCAGCAGGCGCAGCGGGTGCCGCCGCTGCCGCTGCCGCTGCGGGTGCGGGCGGGCGTGGTGCTG
This sequence comes from Tetradesmus obliquus, assembly GCA_030272155.1. Lineage (NCBI taxonomy): Eukaryota > Viridiplantae > Chlorophyta > Chlorophyceae > Sphaeropleales > Scenedesmaceae > Tetradesmus > Tetradesmus obliquus. Next base: position 5,605,117 of record CP126200.1, on the reverse strand, counting down.
GCCCCGACCACCGCGAGGTGCGCTACGCTGACGGCGTGCTGGCCATGATCAACGTGCTGCGCATGCTCACGCTGGGCGGGCCTCGCACCTGGGACGCGGGGCTGCACAAGCAGGTGGGCTAGCCTGCGGCAGGGCGCCAGGGCTGGGCTGGCAGCGTGCTTGTGTGACAGCAGAGGCGGTGTATGTGCATGTGCAGCAGCTGCTGCTGGCCGCGCAGAGCAGCTTGCTGCTTGTGGTGTTGTGGCTTGAACGTGGTTGCTCCATGCCTGCCTCCGTATGCGAGTATCTGCACGTGTTGGTGTTGCTGCCGCGCCGTGTCGTGCAGCTGGGCATGCAGGCCGCGCCGCGCCAAGCGCCGGGTGTTGCGGGGCGTGAGGTCAACCTCATGGTCAACCACTTCGCGCTGAGCATACGGCCGGGCAGCAGCATGGCGGTCTACTCAGTCAGCGTGACACGCAGCAGCACGCAGCAGCAGGAAGAGCAGCAGCAGCAGCAGCAGCAGCAAGAGGCAGCTGGCAGCGCCAAGCAGCAGCTGCCGCGTGGGCTGGTGAGGCGGCTGCTGGCTCAGCTGGCTGCTGATGCGGGCTGGCCCAGCGGCTGGCTGCTGCTGGGCGGTGACAGGCTGGCTGCTGGCCGCGCCTTCCTGCCCACCAACGTGGCCACTGAGGCAGTAGTCTCCCTGCAGCAGCAGCAGCAGCATGGCCAGGAGCCTGGCGGAGCTGCTGGTGGCGGCAGCAGTGAGACCTTCAAGGTGTGCGCTAGGTCTGCATGGCAGTGGCACAACATGCTGAGCATCGACTGTGTCCTATTGAACACGCACATACATGGTGGTAATTCACTGCTTGCCTTGCCTTTCTGAGATCCTTTCTTGGCTGTCACGTGGCACACCCAGCATGTACTGACCACCCTGCGGTGCTGTTGCTGCGCTGCTGCCGCCCTGCCAGGTGGTGCTGTCCTACCTGGGCTCGCAGGACATCAATGCACTGCGCAGCACAGCAGCAGCAGACGCAGCAGCGGACGCGGCAGCAGCAGCTGGCACCAGCCCTGCCAGCACTGCAGGCTTGCTGGACGGCGTCACTCTGCTGGAGGCACTGCTGATGGCAGCAGCACTGCAGCAGCCACCCAAGCAGCAGCAGCAGCAGCTACCCGCAGCACCAGCCAGCAGTGCGCCTGTGCCAGTGCCTGGTGCAGCGGCAGCAGCAGCAGCAGGCTCAGCAGCAGCAGGCTCAGCAGCAGCAGGCTCTGCGCTTGTCGGCTCTGCAGGCGCCGGCCTCATGGGCCTGGCAGGCACGCCAGGCGCAACACAGCAGCAGCAGCTGCTGGGCATGGCCCTGCCCGGCATAGTGGGGTCAGCAGGATCGCCTGCTGCCGCACCTGGCCTGCTGGCCGCGTCCATCGCCTCATCCAGCATGCCAGCAGCAGCAGGGGCGGCACCTGCTGCAGCTGGCAGTGGCCTGGGCAGCAGCATGGGCGGCGGCAGCAGCAGCAGCGCGGCCATCTGCGCGGCGCTGGCGGAGCTGCCGCGGCGCCAGGTGGGGCGCAGCGTGTTCCTGCAGGCGCCCGGCAACCCTGAGCTGCACTCGCCGCTGGGTGGCGGCGTGGAGGGCTGGCTGGGCTTCAGGCAGCGCCTGGCTGACACACAGGCCGGCCCCGCGCTGGTGATGGACCTCACTGCTGCGCCCTTCCTAGAGCCGGGGCCACTGCTCAGCGCGCTGCCTGCGCTGCTGGGCCGGCCCGCGGCGCTGCTGCCCCCGGGGGCCGGTGCAGCCAGCGCGGGCAACCATGTTGCTGGGCTGGAGGACGGGCTGGGGGGTGAGGGCAGCGGCAGCGCAGCTGCGTCTGCGGCAGCGTCAGCGCTGGCGCCGCTGAGCCCTGCTGAGCATGCTCGGCTGCAGCAGCAGCTGAAGGGCGTCAAGGTGAGCTGGGGCATGCACTGTGCAGCGTGTGTGCGGCTCTGTGCAGCACGTGCTGGCAACTCTGCTGCTCCTGCTGCGTGCTGCTGCTGCTCCAGTGCTGCAGCAAGCGCTGGCTTGCCTGCCCTGTCCGGCACAGCACATGCGAACAGCTCAACTTGCACCAAGTCCTAAAATTGGGCTGTGCACTGCTGTTGTCATCTTGTGTGCTGCCCTCTGGCGCTGCTGTGCCCCGCTGCAGGTGGAGGTGGCACTGCCTGGCGCACCGCCCAGGCTGCACACTGTGGCTGGGCTGTCGCCTGGCCCTGCAGCCGCCACCAGCTTCAGCCTGGCACGCAGCTGCGCGGCAGGCGCGGCAGGCAGCACTGTGAGCGTTGCGCAGTACTTTGCAGCGGTGCATGGCCTCACGCTGGCGGCGCCGCAGCTGCCCTGCGTGGATGTGGGGCACAGCAGCGGCAGCAGCAGCGGTGACGGCGAGGGCGGCAGCAGACAGCATATTTGGTACCCACTGGAGCTGTGCAGGTGAGGATGCTGCACAGCTGCAGGATAGCAGGGAGGGACTAACTGCAGTAGCCGTGTGATGATTTGCAGCTCGCCAGTGGTGTGCTGCAGTGACATGCGGTGCTTGCTGTAGATGCTCCAGCTGCAGCAACACCTGAGACCTACCTCCGCTGCCACGACACGCCCCTGCTCTACGCTGTGCTGCTGCTGTGCCTGTGGCTGCTGCCGCACCTCTTCACTGTAACCACGCCCGCCCAGCCTGCCACCCGGTCAGCGCTACGCGCCGCCCCTGGAGCAGCAGCAGCTGGCAGCGCTGGCGCGCCTCGGGGCCAAGAAGCCGGGCGACAGGAGGGCCTGGCTGGAGGCACTCACAGCGCCCCTGGCAGCAGCAGCAGCAGCCAGCGCGCCGCTGCCTGTGCCCGGTGCAGCAGCGGAGCCAGGCAGCGCAGCAGGCAACGGCGTGGGCGGGGGCGAGGGCAGCGCGCTGGCTGGCAGTGGCGTGGAGGTGTCTGGGCTGCTGGGCATTGTGCGGGGCAGGGTGCTGCCCGCGCCTCACCTGGCCTACCAGCAGCCCGAGTGCTGCTACCCGGGCAGCCAGGTGCGGCTGTGTATATAACAGCGAGGGCAGGCGGCTGGCTGCACCCTCAGCAGGTGGAGAGCGTGCAGATGCCACAACACAGCAGGCGTCAGCCCTGCGGCCAGACACCCCAGGTGCTGCGCACATTGTGTGAATGAACTGTGCAGAACCGCCCAATAACAAAGTAAACTATCAGGTTGCGCTGCCAGCGCTGCAGCAGCTGCTGCTGTCCTGCTCACTCACATCCCGCCCCCTGCCCCCTCCCCCTGCAGGGCCAGTGGAACGTCAAGTCCTGCAAGCTGCCCGGGGCCAGCCGCATCGCCAGCTGGGCGCTGGTGGTGCTGATGCCGCAGGCGCAGGCCGACGTGGAGGGCCCCAGCGGGGTGGTGCCCTTTGTGGCCGACCTGCGCGACAGCCTACGGGGCATGGGTCTGGAGGCGGAGCTGCCGCCCATCGTGTATGAGACGGTGCGGGGCAGCGCTGACAGAGGGGCGAAGCAGGGCATGGCGGGTCTGGCTGGCTTTGCTACAGCGCTGGACTTGATGGGGCGGGCTGGGATAGCAGGGAGCAGCTTGTGCATCTGCTGCTGGTGTGCCTGTTGCTTGTGGTTGGCCTGCTGGCCAGTTTGTCAAGACAGCTGCTGCTGCACTTAGTGCGTCGTGCACGTGCCCTTGACACTCCTGCCTTGTTGTGTGCTATGTCGCTGCTGCTGCTGCAGCCTGGCCTGAGCGTGCTGCAGCACCTGCGTGCCGGCTGTGAGGCGGCACAGAAACAGTTCAACGCCAGGTGAGCCGCGGCGCGCTGCCCTGCGCTGCTGCGCATGCTGAGCTGCCTCGACTGCCTGCCCAGGCCAGCCAACACCTGCAGCAAGCACTGCACATGCCTACTGCAGCAACAGCAGGCTGCAGCCACTGCACATGCCTACTGCGCACCCTAACACAAGCGCAGACACATCCCAGTCCAACCCAACTCATTTTGCTTTTGCCGTTGTTGTCACGCCTGGACTTGGCTCACCACCACCCCCTGCTAATTGAACTCGTCGCTGCCACACCTGCTGTCACCGTCCTTGCCGCCACCCGCTGCCCTGCTGCTCCACCGCCAGCCCCGAGCTGCTGCTGGTGATGCTGCCCAGCCGCAGCGCCGCGCTGTACAGCGAGGTCAAGCTGGCCAGTGACGCCGCGCTGGGCCTGCCCAGCCAGGTGCTGGTGGCCCCGGTGGCGGGGGTGGGGCGTGGCGCCGCGCCACGCGGCCGGCTGCAGTACTGCGCCAACCTGGGGCTGAAGATCAACGCCAAGCTGGGCGGCGTGAACATGCGCCTGGCGGGCAACCCTGACCAGGTGGGCTGGGGGGTGCTGCTGGTGTGCTGGCAAGGGTGCTGGGTGCGCTGCATTGCGTTGCATGGTGTGTATACAGAGGAGGCTGGGTGCAGGCATGACAGAATGGCTGATATCTAGATGCGTGCTGCTGCATGTGATTGCTGCTGCGCCGTGTCAGGTGATCCCTGTGGTCGGTGGGCGGCCTTTCATCCTGTTTGGGCTGGCGCTGGCGCCGCCTGCGCCCAATGCGCCGCCCGGGGCGCCTGCAGCAGCCGCAGTGGTGGCCAGCAGGGACCGCTCCCTGGGCAGGTACAGCAGCAGGGTGCTGCTGCAGCCCTGGCAGCCACAGCAGCAGCAGCAGCAAGCTGCGGCGCAGCTGGACGCGGGCGCAGCAAGCTCCCCTGCAGCAGGCGCGGCCGACCCTCAGCAGCAGCAGCAGCAGCAGCAGCGGGCGTCCTCCCCCTGGGTCATCCAGGGCCTGCGGGGTGCCGCCAAGGAGCTGCTGATCGACTTCTACCGCCAGAACGGTGGCCGCAAGCCTGAGGCGCTGCTGGTGTACCGCGCCGCCAGCGAGGAGGGCCAGGGCCCCGGGCTGGTGGCGGACGAGTACGAGGCGCTGCGCGCGTGAGTGGGCTGCTGGGCTGGATCAGCAGGGGACAGCATGCATGCATGCTGGCTAGCTAGCAATGAGACGCAGCATGTTTCTGTGGCTGATGTGCTGCACCAGAAACACAGGCTGCCTTGCTGCGTGTGCCTCATCTGCGTCGTCATTGAAAGCAGACTGCATTGGCGGAGCCACTCCTGCAATGCCCTGCCTGCCTGCCTGCCTGCCTGCCTGCCTGCCTGCCTGCCTGCCTGCCTGCCTGCCTGCCTGCCTGCCTGCCTGCCCGCTGCCGCAGCGCCTGCTTTGAGCTGGAGGAGGGCTACTGCCCGCCCATCACGTACGTCACAGTCAGCCGCGCACACAGCACGCGCCTGTTCCCTGCTGACAGGGACAACCAGGACAAGTCAGGCAACGTGCTGCCAGGCACTGTCGTGGACAGCGGCATCTGCCACCCCAGCCAGTTTGACTTCTTCCTGAACAGCCACGCGGGGCTGCAGGGCACCAACAAGCCCGCGCACTACCACGTGCTGGTGGACGAGAACGCGTTCTCCGCGGATGGCCTGCAGCTGCTGACGTACTGGCTGTGCTACCTCTACTGCCGCTGCACACGGTGCGCTGACACGCCATAGCCGTGGTTTCTGGCACATAAAGCACTGTTGTGCACCCTTCTTCTTGACGGCCGCTGCATGTGCAGTTGTCCAGTGCTGCTTGTTGTTATTCTGGGAGGTGACTCATGCTCTGTCACTGCTCGCATGACTTGTGTCTGGCCTGATGACACGCAACCAAGCACTACTTTATAATGCGTCTTGATGTCTTGTAAACTAGATGCTTGTCAACAACACTTTTCACACAGTCCAGGAATCATGATTGATCTGATCAGGTTTTTGTCGCATCAGCGTTCAGCACATCTCCGGGTCCGTGAGGACTCAGCGGGTGTGTAAATTCGTTCTCTACGCATCTTTCCTGGCACTACAACGACACGTCGCCATGCTTCTGCTGCTGCTGCTGCTGCTGCTGCCGATGGCTGCAGGTCTGTGTCTGTTGTGCCGCCAGCCTACTACGCACAGCTTGCTGCAGCACGCGGGCGGCTCATTGCCAGCTGCAAGGACTCAGTGGGGGGCGGCGCAGCAGCGGGCGAGGCGGGTGGCGCAGATGCAGACGCTGACGCTGGTGCTGATGCTGGGCTGCTCGATTTTGATGTGCGTGTCAATGCAAGGTTGGGCGGTAGCATGTACTATGTGTGAAGTGCAGCATCACAGAGAGAGGTGTCAACGTGTGAATTGCAGGATCACAGATGGTGCTGGTCAAACTTTGCAGCTGGGCTGTGTGTCGACTGGGTCAGCAGTTGGGGAGTGGCAGTCGGGTGCCAGCAGGCCCAACCAACAATGTTGCCTTGCATCTAGGCCTTGATCTGGGGTTTCTGATATTCAGGCAATGGCTTGCGCCATACACGCTTGTACTGCAGTTGAGCCTGCTTCTGGTGGCACTGTTGACACAGAGGCATGTGTGCTGTTTGTTCACAGGCAAGTTCTGTGTGCATCTGGTAGCTCTGCTGGTTTGTTATGTTTGATGCCTTCTGACGACAGCAGCAACTAGTAACACATGAAATCATTTATAATTTTTACTGCCCTTAAAAGAAGAACAAAGGTTTCCTGCGCTGTGCAGAAGGCGCTAGCCCGGGCCACTGGCTGCAACCTACCATGCTGCAGGACGGCTGTGTTGCACTCAACCATGCTTTTTACATATCACCAATACAAAATATTTCATTCAGGCGCCCCGGGGGATGGGCTGTTTTGTAGGTAGGAGGTCTAAACCGCAGAGCCCGTCAGAGCCACATATTTGGTCCGAGGCACGCTCTGTGCAGAGCACCTTTCCACACACTTGCTAGCCATCGTGTATCTGTTGGCGCTTAATTGTGATCTATCAAATACATTTGAGACTCGCAATTGCGCCCGTATAGACACACTCTCGAGCAGCGCCCTCTGCACTCGCTAGCCAGCGCAGCTTTCACCTGGTGCAGCTTAATAGTTTGTTGTGTCAGGCCTCGCAACTTTTGCAATCAGCATGAGCCCTGCGCCAGCGTGCCAGGTGTGCCAGGGCCCCTCTCTGGTTTTCTGCATCCAAGACGCTGCTTTCCTGTGCAAGACCTGCGACACCAGCTGCCATTCCAACGTGCTGAGCCAGAGACACACCCGTACCCGTGTCTGCGAGCTGTGCCACGGCAAGCCCAGCGAGGTGCGAAGACAGGTGTCCGGGCCGGGGCTGCCAGCAAGCTAATCATGCTGCAGCCGTGCGCGATGCGCTGCATGTTATGCTCAAGTGTCTGTACTGCTTGTGATGTTGTTTATGGTTGCCCCTTGAAGAGCTGGAGGGCACCTATGACTTCACTTCTTGAGTCAGGGCCCAGGTGACGAACTCGGCGAACGGTTAACTGATACGCGACGGTGCCGTCCTTCATTCCTGCTTACAGGTGTTCTGCAAGAACGACTCAGCATTCCTGTGCGGCGACTGCAACACAGCTGCGCACAACAACCCCCTTGCAGCACGTCACACCATCGTGTCTGCAGCAGAGGCAATGGAGTCCATGGCAGCAGATCCCTCCGTGCCTGACAGCTCCAGCAACACAAACGAGAAGCCCCAGCAGCAGCAGATGCCAGCAGTGCCCGCTGGCAAGCTGGACAAGGAGGCCCTCACCAAGACAGTGTTTGGCAAGGACTTGGAGGTGAGCAGCAGCAGCCTGTGCAGCTGCACAGACACAGCAACTTGTACCGTCCTGCATTGGTTGGCAGCAGTGGCAACGCACCTTTAGATGGCTGTTTGAAATGCACAGGATGGTGCTGTGGCTGCCGTGTCAGCACTGCAGTGGTTTTGGAGCGATGCGCATTGCCTGCTGCTGCTGCTGCTGCTGCTGCTTCCCTTCAGCTTCCCAGCAGCTGCGCCTGCTGCCCTCCCCCACGCCTTGTCTCCACTCCTCAATTCACTCACACACTGCTTCTGCCCTCTTCTGCTGCTGCTGCTCAGGGCTTTGAGCTTGATGCCACCTGGCTGGACCGCCTGGACATGGGCTTTGACTTTGCAGACATCCTGGATGATGCCCCCAGCAGCTTCAGCGCAGACGGCCTGGTGCCCACCATCAGCGACGCAGAGGGCGGCCTGCCCAGTGCCGAGCTGGAGGCAGCAGTGCCCAGCTTTGACGAGCAGCAGTTCCCCGCCCTGAGCGGCTTTGATGACGACAACTATTTCCCCCTGCCTGAGCTGGACCTGCCAGACCTGCCCTCAGCAGTGCCCGCAGCGCAGCAGCAGGCAGCAGTCGCACCAAAGCAGGAGGCAGTCGAGGCATACGCCGCCGTGCCCGCCATGGTGCCGCAGCAGCAGCAGGTGCAGCAGCTGGAGCCGCAGGTGCCCACCATGGCACTGCCCCTGCAGCAGCAGGTGCATTTCCACGAGCAGCACTACTGCCAGCAGCAGCAGCCCTGGATGGTGCCGTCCTATGCACCAGCCGCGCCCGCAGTCGCCCCCGTGGCAGTGCCTGCCATGCCTGCTGTTGTCGCCAGCAGCGGCGCCCGCACCATCACCCTGCGCAGCGGCGCCAGCAGCGCAGCCAGCAGCGCCGGCGGCATCCGCATTGTCAAGTACGGCGATGCCGCTGGCGAGAGCCTGAGCCGCGCCGAGCGCGTGGCGCGCTACAGGGAGAAGAGGAAGAACAGGCGCTTTGAGAAGACCATCCGCTATGCCAGCCGCAAGGCGTATGCTGAGGTGCGCCCTCGCATCAAGGGCAGGTTTGCCAAGAAGGAGGAGGTTGAGGCGTGGAGGGCGGCTGATGCAGCCATGAAGGCCGGCGCAGGCGGCATGGCGGCTGCCTTCAAGCAGGAGGCCGTGGTGCCCGTGCTGTGAAGTGTGCTGTGAGGCGAGGACAGTAGCTGGCTGATGTGTGGTGCTGGATCCTGTTCATGTGCCAGTCGGCTTGATGTGGTCGGTTTTCAACTGTCCAGCAAGGGCTGCAGTATGTGGCAGTCGTATGGCCTGGTTGTTTACCCTCCTGCTTGTGCTCGAGTTGTGCAAGGGTTGTTTGACTGGGTGGAGGGACGGCAGTTGGTTATGCTCTTTATATGCCTGGTGTGTGTGGGCATGTGCTGTTGTCATGCTGCCATGGCTGTGTGCAAATCTGCCTGGGGGGGCAGGGTCTGGGCTGGGTGGCAGGGCCGAGTGTCGCGTGGATGTAATGAGGCATGCGCTCTCTGAAGACGTCACAACAGGAAAACTCAACTTCAGTCTCAGTTTGACATCAGCAGCAGGACAGTACTTGATGGGTCTTCCCCAGTGGCGGTGTAGGGTGTGGGCACTGCCGGGAAGCACGTACTATTGTGGGGGTGCGTGGGTGCTTCCCAGGGGAGTGCGCGCGAGCCCGTGTGAGCAGGACTTTTCTTCTTTTGTTTTTTCTGCCAGCTGGCTACAGCGGCGACTGCATTGCCACGCTCGGGCCTAGCGGCCGGGGCGTGGCGTATACGTACACATTCCTACTGTTTGTGCTGTGAGTTATGCTGGCGTTGAGGCCTCACCTGCTGCTGCGCCTCGCAGTGCCAGCTGGCTGGCGTGCTGTGTGGTTGCAGCCGGGCGCCTGCCCTGGGGGCTGCGTAGGGTTACTGGGCTGGGTGCAATGTCCCTTGTCATGCGGCGCCTGCTGGGTGCCTGTGCGTTTGCCTTGTGCCACATCGTCATGTATGACCACTACCTTCTGTACAGTTGTGTGAGTTTGCGGTGTTGGTGGCGCCTGGTTGTGTGCGCAGTGGCCGGCTCACAGTTTTCTGTGTGTTTGCTGTATGTAGTGTGTGGCCGGTACGGCAGCTGTGTGCCAGCTGGGTGAGAAATGCTTGGTGTTGGTGTGCGAGCAGTGCCACCCTGTGCGAGTTTTAGCACTCCCAGGGTATAGAGCGGGGTGGTTCCGAGGTGGGTAGCGCGCACGGGCGTGTATCAGGGGCTGCGGCAGTCATGTAGCTGCTGTGTTGAGTGCTGAGGGTTCTGAGCTGAGAGATCGTGAGAGAGGTTTGCGGCATTGTGTGAGATGCACCTTCTTATGCCCTGTGTGGTGTGGGCGCCGCGCCACGTGGGTGGCAGCCCCCCAATTTGCAGTTTTTCTCCACTTGTAGCTGGTGTTGTGAGGTTGTGTCAGCATTTGCTTCTCTTCCAATCAAAGATGGTGCTCTGTTCCAGCAACATCACCTCACCTAAGGCAAGCCTGGCAGGTGCGCGGTGCAGCGCCAATTACGGCGCTGGCTCCCGGCTGCCCTGCCAGGCGGTGCTGGCGGCCGTTGCGGCCGATGGATGTATTCACATTTATGCATGTCACTGTGCCAACCGCAGACTCTCTGCTCGGCACACAATAAAGCTGAGGAATGGAGTTTTTCCATGTCGCATTCCACTCAGTGTTTGTCATGCCATCATTGCTTACAATGGATACGGGTAACAGATTATCGGCCAGCGCTTGGCTGGTGGATGGGGCTATGACGCCCCCTGCATGTGCATGGTTTGGTGTTGCTGCAGGGCCACTGGCCATCTTGAGTTGAAAGCTTGAGTTGCTGCTGCTAGCTGCCCACGCATATTTCGTTGGGGTAGCATCGAGTTGGAGAACGTGTCACGCGTACAGATCACTCATTGCAGTGTGATGGCGAGCTGGGGTGCGTGCCCCGTGTGAGGAGGCAGCCTGCGGTTGTTTCTTGTAGGCAACCCTCTCTCTTGCGTATGTGATGCTGATACAGGCTGTAACAAATGAATCACATACTACTTGCTGTCATTTGGCAGTCAGAGGCATTGCTGAAGTCCATGTAGCACCTGCGTTCACCTGAAGAATCAGTCTGCTAGAATCTTAGCTGTACACTCTCACAGTTGGAATGAACCTGCATGCACGTTATAACTCTGGTATGCACCATAAACGCCGTGTGAGCACCGTAACGTCACCAAAACATTGCCCAGCAACTCAAATTTCTTGGGCGCTTCATAGCATGCCAGGTGCATGCAATTGATGAAATCTCTTATGTCAAAGCCACTCTCTTCTTCTCGCTCCACCCACGCACAGGGTCACTTGCAAATGCTTCACGAGTATGGCTGAGGCTGTGATGCCATAGGCAAATGTCTGCTGTTGACAGCAAGCCAGACGTCTGGCTGCGCAGGTGGCGGCAAATGATCGGCCAACATGCCAACTGCCTGCTGCAGGTAAAATGCTTTTTGCTCGACTAATTCGCGCCACTCTACGGCGTGAACTGCGGCCGCTGCGCAGCTTCTGCCCAGCATGCGCAGCTGAGCCAGCATGCCAGCAAAGGCCCTGCGGCTGTACAGCACATGGGCGCACAGCCTGACAAGTAAACCACATGTCACACACCGCAGTCGTCACGTGCCAGCCATGCATGGCCATGCAGCCTGGCATGCTGGCTCAGCTGCACATGCTGGGGGGACCACTTCTTGCCATGCGAGTACGCCTTATGTTGCATTGTGCTTGTGCTTGTAATGAATGCAACCGGCAACTTTCGTTAAATGCAGGCTGCATGATCCCTGCTCAGTCGGAGAAGGCCGGGCAGCTGCTGCTGGGGCTCAGGCCTGGGTCAGCATGTGCCCAGCTGGCAGCCAGCTCGCCAGTCACCTGGCAGCAGCAGCAGCAGCAGCAGCAGCAACAGTGACAGCCGTGCCTTGCTGGCAGAAGAGGGATGTGCAATTGCTCGCTGCGTGGCCAGTCACCCCTTGGAAGCTGCACCCAACCCAGCAGCATGACGCAGCAGCAAAACTGCTGCAGCACTCATGTGCGCAACAGCTGCTTGTGCCGTGGGCAAACAAGGTGCGTCGTCGTACGTGTGGCAAGCACCAGCTGTAACAGGTGCTGCACCCCTGTATGCTGCACTCTGCTCCCCTTGCCTTCATTGCATCGTGGCGGCATGCGCCCCACCCTGCCCACCTGCTGCAGCTTCTGCGCTGCCGCGGGTGTGCCCTGCGCCTCGTACACCTGCTGCAGCCCCCGCAGCGACCAGGGGTTGCGTGGCAGGTCATTCAGATCGGAGGCGTATACCTGCAGGGCGCAGAGCAAGGCACAGCGAGAAGCAGCGTGGCGACCACCAGGTGTGTGTGACAGTGCGTGGTGCAGCTGCTGGCGGGATTCGGTGTGTTCCCACGACAACATGACGGCTGATGCCCCAGCTGGACAGCCCCGCAGCATCCTGCTTGCTGTACCCGGAAGGCGCAGCAGCCTCATCGCCAACACTGCCGACCGCAGCGATTGCAGTGCAAATGCTGGCAGCATCACGCATCCACCCACAGCATAGCCACTGCAGCAGGTCCGCACCCGCTCCGCCTCCTCCAGGCGGCCCGCCTGCAGCATGAGCCAGCCCAGGCAGGGCTTCAGCGGTTGGTACTGCCGGGGGGGCTCGGTGTAGCCAAAGCCGCCGTCAATGAACAGCGCCTGGCGCAGCTTCTTGGCGGCAGGCTGCCAGCGGCTGTCCAGCACGTCGGCACGCGCATGAGCCACCTGCGGCAGCGGCAGCGGCGGCAGCAGCAGCAGCAGCAGCAGCGGCGACAGTGGCGGCGGCAGCACGATGTGTGGGTGCATTCGTACAGGCAGAGGCACGAAGTCGCTGCGGCCCGCAGGCAAGATGCTGCCTGTGGGAAAGGCCAGTCACGGCAGCGTGATGCAGCCGCGTGGCTGCCCTGGCGCCTGCTGCCACCGTCCAGTGGAGGCGGTGTTTGTGCTGGCTCCAGCAGCCAACACAGCTGCCAGGAGGGCACAGCAGCATCGATCCAAGACTGTCACAAACACGCAGACACTGCAGCAAATGCATCATCGCTACATGTTGAGCGTCTGCGTGTCGCCTCACCAGTGACTCGATCTCCCCCAGGCGCTTGAAGCCAGGCGAGTAGATGCCTATGCCGTCACCAGGCTGCGTGAAAGGGTCGCGTGGCGTGGCTGCCACTGCAGCATCCAGCCCCGCCAGCTCAGCAGCCAGCGCCTGGCGCAGCGAGGCAGCCGCAGCAGCTGCAGGCGCAGCACAGACAGCACAGGACACTGCAGTCGCCAGCAGCACCCGCATGCCGCTGCCAGTGCATGCATGTGCGAGAGTTGTCATGGCTGCGCATGTACAAGGCGTGTGAAGTCATGCTGGACGTGTGCAGTCATAACAGGTGTGGCATTGTAGGTGCTTGTACTCGCTAATGCTGCTGCTGGCGCGGGCTGCACAGGCAGGCTGCTGGCCAGCGGCAGCTGCTGCAGGCTCCACCCACCGTCACTCTCATGCGCTGCAGCTGAAGCCAGCGCCAGTGCGCGCGCGTAGTGCCACACGCCCTCGCCAAACTGCTCAGTGCCTGGCGGCAGCATCACGCCGTCGTTGCTGTAGTCCAGCCATGACTTGTCCAGCTGCAGCAGCGGCTCCCACTGCGCCCAGCGCGCATACAGCATGAGCAGCATGGGCCGCTCACGGCCTGCACCACCAGCAGCAGGAGCACCAGCAGCTTCAGGGCAGTGCAGTGTGCACAACCAGCAAGCTTCCAGGGCGCTGCTCACCGCTGCTGCATCGTTGCAGCTGCCGGCACAGTCCAGGTGGAGGCTCGCCGAGCTGCGTCTAGAGCTGCAGCAGCCAACCCCACTCACCGTCTGCCATGTTGCCTGGCCCGAACAGCTCCGGGTAGGTCACCTGGCGCAGCGCCAGCTCATGTGAGGCAGCATACTCCCCCGACATGGCCGCGGCAAAGTGCAGCATGGACTCGTTGTGCTGCGGCATGTACGGCTCGATGCACCTGGCAGGGCGCAACAAGGTGCGCGGCGACAGCAGCAGCACACAGAGCACTTTGTGGCAGTTCAAAATGTGGTATGCGGCAGCTAAATGTCTTCAATTGATGGCTGAGTTGCTGCACGCAGCAGATGATGCTGATCAGAGCATATTACGACTCGTTCATGCCTGGCAGCAAGCCTCGATCCTCTGCACGGCCGCCACCCACTTTGCTGCCTGCGCCTCATCCGCCTGCAGCGCCAGCACGTTGGCTGTCACTGCGTCGTGCCAGCGCCCCGTGCGCAGGTAGGAGTGGCTGGGCATGTGCGTGAGGTGGCCCATCTGGGGGTAGGCCGGGCCCTCAGCCAGCACGTCAGCACCCGGCTCACCCAGCGCTGCAGCAGCAGCAGCAGCAGCAGAAAGTAGAAAACGTTGCTGGCACAGGAGAGTAGCCGCGTCTGCTGTGCAGTAGTTGATGCATGGTAGCACACCGCGCGCATGGCAGGCGGTGACTCGTTGCATGAGTCGACAGGAGTGAGCGTAACATACAGCTGCGCACAATCCACACAACACCACGTGCAGAGGATGCGCACAATCCACACAACACCACGTGCAGAGGATGCGCACAATCCACACAACACCACGTGCAGAGGATGCGCACAATCCACACAACACCACGTGCAGAGGATGCGCACAATCCACACAACACCACGTGCAGAGGATGCGCATGGCCCATCTCTTGGCAGCAGCAGTATCAGCAGCCGCCAGCACTGCAAGCAGCTGCTAAAAGCAGCAACATGTACGCCGAGTGGCTGGTCCCTGCCTGCACAGCGCAGCACCGCCCACCTGCAAAGCCTGGCTGCAGCGTCTGTGGGCTGGCTGGGCCGGGCGTGCCTCCCTCAGTGAGGTGGATCAGCAGGTGGGCCGCCATGGGGTGGCGCTGCTGGCGCTGCAGTGAGCTGGCGATGTCATCCAAGGCAGGCAGCACCACAGTGTCGGGCTTGACGGGCGTGCGCCTGCCTAGGGGGCCTGCAGGGACAGCAGCAGCAGGCGCTGACAGGCATCAGCACTGGAGCTGTGCATGAGCTGAGAGCAGAGCAGCAAGAAGGCTGCTGCAGTGCGAGCAAGGCACGCCTTCTGCCGCTGCGCTGCTTGTTGCTGCATCGCTGTTGGTGCTGCCGCGGCCGCCGCCGATGCAGGCACACTGGTGCGCAGCTGCTGCTGCTGCTTGTGCTACTGCTGTCATGCTGATCCCAGCAGCCGCACCTTTCCAGTGTACCCACGGGGACCTGTGCCAAGCAGCGCAGCACAGTGAGGCAGCAGCAGGAGGTCAAACCTGGCGTACAGCAGCACACTACATGAGCAACCTGGCAAAAGATGGCCTCATCCAGCTCATATTTGCACAGAACACATACTTAATGCTGCTTCCTAATAGGCAAGTGTGTTACACAAGCCGCCAGCAAGCAGGATCCACAAGCAGCAGCAGCCGACAGCCATGGGCAGCACTCACAGGTTCATCCGTGCCTCAGCGGCCAGGGCAGGTGCGTCCGCATCAGTGGGGTAGTCAGCAGCAATGCTCTGCAGCGACACAAAGAAGACGCCAGCAACAAAGGCCATTGAGGAAAATGCCGTGCTCTGCTTGTGTGAACTGAAGCCACAGCAGCACGCCTTGCATGTTGCCGCATGAAGCCATGACAGCTGTCCTCACTGTGCCTCAGCAGCCTGGTCCTGACAACACCACCTGATTGCAGCCCAGAGATGCACAGCGCAGCTGCCAGCACATCCATGCATCGCCTCACCTCCAGCTCCTTTGCGTAGCGCTCCAGTGCGGGAGCCCAGGCAGGGTCCCCAGCTTGCTTCACCGCGCCCCACAGCTTCGCTGCTGCTTCCACGTAGCGCAGGTCCTTCTGCAGCTGGCCGTTGTCAGGGTCGACAGCCAGCGCTGAATTGGCAGCAATCAGGCCAGCCTGCGCGGCGCATGCAGTCATATATTTTGACAGGCGGGGCAGCAGCAAGACGGCCTGAGTAGATTGAAGCACTCCAGCAGCACAGGGCAGCAGCTACGGCTGGCTCCGCGGCTTACCGTTGCTGCTTCCCGTGCCGCTGTCACCTCCTGTGTGGTCACCACCTCGTAGGAGCCGTCAGCGGGCGCCTTGCCCCACACCAGGTTGGCGTACGGGCTGCAGCGCAGCAGCAGCAGCAGCAGCAGCAGCAGCAGCAGCAGCAGCAGCAGGCACCGCACCACAGCGCAGCAGGGTCAGGTCTGCATGCCCTTCAGCGTGCTGGCTGGCTTCGTGTCTATTGCATGAGCATGCATGCAGCAGCGATGCCTGCGCAGCGGGCGATGCGTCACAACCTGTTGCACCAGGCCGCCCTTGGGTCAGTCTCAGTAGCAGCAGCAACAAGCAGTGCTGCAGCCGCTCCCGTGTCAGCCTGCTCACCTCAGCGAGTAGGTGACGCCCCAGTGCAGCATAGGGGCATCTGGGTCAATCTTCAGCCCTGCTTGGAAGGCCTTGAGCGCCTCAGGGTGGTTGAAGTTGTAGGCCAGCAGCAGCCCCTGGTCAAACAGCGCCTGCGCGGCTGGGGCTGATGTGGCAATGGGGTGGCTGAAGCCGCGCAGGTCAAAGTAGGAGGACCGCTGCTCGGGGGTGAGCGGGGTGCAGGAGAACCTGTGCGGGGGCGGGGAGTTCAAGTTGTTTTGGGGGTGCAACTTTGGCTGGAGGCGCTGGATGCGAGGTGGTTGGGCACTAGCGCGGACAGCGCAGGACATCAGCAGTCACTTGCGTGGTGGTGAGGTGGTATGCTTGCATCATCAGAGTACGTGCATGGCTAGCAAGGGGTGAAAGGCGAACCTGGACATGTAACCGTGCAGCTGTTGCTGTGTGTGAGCATAAGGCATCAGTGCTGTGGGCCGCACCTGCTGGCCATGGTGCCTGGGGCGCCTGTTGCTGGCATGTCATGCTGCATGCTGCCCTTGCCATGCGCAGCTGCTGGCGGCACCGCAACAGGTGACAGTACTGCGGAAGCAGCAAACAATGCTGCTGCAGCTACTGCTCCTGCCTGGCGTGCTATTCTGCTCACTGCCTGCTGTATCACACGCGGCTCCTCATCGCTGCCCCTGCCACTGCTGCTGCTGGCAGCAATGGTGTTCCTGTTGCCGCTGCCAACTTGTCTGCCCTGGAACCCACATCGAGGCTGCGCAACAGCTGGTCTGAGGGACACAAATTGTCTGCATCGTTTGTGTCCCGAGCCCGCGTGATGCCTGACGTGTGAACAGTTACTGCTGCTGTGCAACAGCATCTGCAAGGAAACAAAGGCAGCAAGCAGCAACAAGTCGGCCGAGCACACTGTCCGTGCGTGTTTCATTCATTTTGTCTGATGCAGCCAGGGTCATACTAGGCGGCTACACACATGCAGATTGCGTCAGACCAAACGTTCAGGGTGTGACCACCTTGCAAATCGAACCAGGGCGGTTCTCCTCGACGGTAAATAGCAGCAAGATGAACGTGTGTTACCGTGTTTTTATTGCCCCCGTCTATCCCAGCAGCAAGTGGCTGCAACCTTGGCTGTAGGACAGATCAACTGGTGGAACTCGCCACACCGAAACCGTACACAAACATAATGGTATTTATAGAAATCTGACAGAAACCATGCTCTCCTCAGGTAAGAAACGTTATGTCACTTCCCAGTGTCGTTCATACGATGTGCTGCTTCACTCACAGCTTCCGGACTGCCATCGCCAGTCCATCGTTGCCCACCACCACGTACGGTAGACCAGCTGATACAAGCAGAACTCCAACTTTATGCATTTGGAGGTGTGAGCACCATTGTAACAGCCTCCATCGATGCTGAGGTAAGTCAGCCGCCACCTGCATGCAGGGCATGTGTCAGCAAGCCAGGCTGCCCCATCTCATGAGCCTTCCCAGGCACACCCATATGCAATGCAGGTGCCTCAACTTTGATGCTTCCCTGAAACCAAGAAACTTCAGTGCCATGACTTTGCAGCGGAACAGGGAGGAGCAGCATGCTGCGCAGCTCAGCCACAGCCAACCGCGGAACTATTTAGCAAAAAGCAGGTATGTGTTCTCTTCCAGTGCGTCAAGCAGCCAGCTGGGCAGCAACCAGCTGCACCTTCGGCCCCACATAGCTCTGACAACACCCCACACACATGCACACAAGTGAAATGCCTCTGCTAAACTGCTGTTGAAGTCGCGCCAACACCAATCCTTGGCACCGCCAGTGAGTGCATCAGCAGCGCGCTGCTCTTGCCCGAGGCACTGCATAGCATGCAGCACCAATGCTGAGCCAGCCTTCCGGACCGGCAGCCAATGCCCCTAGCCCCGCTGTGCCCACTCCATATGGCATGCAGCATCTCCTGCCGTGCGTCTTACACACCATGGTGTGTGGGAGGGGAGGGTGGCCACCCTCCCCTCCCTCCCCTCCGGCGCCGCTCCCACCGCCACCCCCACCCCCATCCACCCGTCAGAAGGGCAGCCGCTGCCCTCAGCCCGGCAGGGCATGCAGCACGCCAGCCGCCGCCCACAGCAGACTCTGCGGCCATGCTTCATCCTCATCATGTTACCCATCAAGCAATGCTCAGCTGAACAGCTTGCTGAAGAAGCCCTGCTTGTGGGGCTTATGCGGCTGCTGTTGGCCGCCATAGTAACCGCCAGGTTGCTGCTGTTGAGGGTACCCGCCCTGCTGCTGCTGTGGGTAGCCACTGGGTGGATAGCCCCCTGCCCCATACTGCTGCTGCTGCTGCTGGGGCAGTGGGTAGCCGTAGGCACCCTGTGGCGGGTTGGCGTGTGCCGGCCCTGCCGTCTCATCCTGCTCGTCATACTCAGGGTCAATAGCGCCCACCTGCGATCAGCCAATGCAGTGCAGCCACAACGTCAAGTCACTGCCGTAGTACTACAGCAACACACAGTCAGCGGCATGCACTTGAGGCAGCATCAGGCTCTGCGCTACCTACCAACCTTCTTGTGCTGCACCAGCCAGCTGCCAACACAGCCAGCGCCCCCTGCTGCTGCTGCTGCTGCTGCTGCTGCTGCGGCCACGTACTGCTCCCCCCCCCCCCCCCAAAAAAAACAACAAGCAGGCTCACCATGAGCTTGACCAGCCACGCCTCCACGCTGAGCTGAATGCCCTTGGCCGCGTACTCCGCCTGCTCCAGCTCAAAGTAGCTGGTGCAGTCGATCATCTTGCCCACCTGGCGCAGCCAGGAGCAATGGCAGCAGCAACAGCAGCAGCGGCAGCAGCAGCGGCAGCAGCAGCGGCAGCAGCAGCGGCAGCAGCGGCAGCAGCAGCGGCAGCAGCGGCAGCAGCGACTGTCGGACTTGCTGGCAAGCAAGGAATTACCTTCCAGCAGTCACTGGCAGCTGCCTTGTTGAGAAGGTGCACATGCAGCTGCAAGGTACTGTGTGTGTGCTGCAGGTGCAGAGAGCCAACACACGGCTGCCCCACTGCAATCCAACTCGCCTGTGGGTGCTTGTCCAGGTGTGACAGGAACTCCTGCGCCTCCCTGTCCTTGCCAACCTGCAGCAACAGCAGTGTACAGCAGCAGCAGTGTACAGCAGCAGCATGCCAGGCAGAAGGGCAGCGGGCAGCACCAAGGCGCCAACAAAAGCTGCTAAGTAACACACTAGAGGTAGGCAAAAGGCAGTTGCGCTGCTGATCTTGCTGCTGGTGCCAGCATGCTGTGCAGGCTGACACTGCCGCAAGACCAGCAGCATCACCCTCCTGCCCACCGCCCACCTGTGCAAACTGGAAGGCCACCGCGTTGGGCCCGTAGCGGGGCGCCAGGCGTGCCCTGCACTCCTGGATCACGCTCACGATCTTGTCCTGCGGCTTGTCGCTGGGCTCCCCATCTGTGATGGTGACCACCAGCAGCGGCTTGGCCAGCTGCCTGGCGTATGCCATGGGCCCCAGGATCTTTGCCTCCAGCTGCGTGGCCAGCTTGGTGTCCCAGCGGTATTCAAGGCGCTGCAGCAGCCGGCTCGCGTCAGAGCCGCTCCTGCACAGAAGGAAACATAGGTCACGCCAAGTGCGAGCGGGCACCGCTGCTGCTTGTGCACTACGTGCCGCATCATACATCAGCAGCATATGTTGTGGCCAGTTAGGCGCATGTTGCGCCGGCCAGCTACCAGCATGCGTGCAATGACACCTCAGCCGCTGTGCAAGGCTGCGCCCCCGCCCCCGTGCCCTCACTTGATGCCGTTGCCCTGCGCGTCGCTGTTGATGAAGCGGACCTCAATGCCGTCCTCGTCAAACAGCGTGGCCACCTGCGGCGGCAGCAGCAGCAGCAGCAGCAGCAAAGCCACACTTTTACCAACTCCCACCACCACACTGCCGGCGTACCTCAACGTCCCTCTCCACAGTAGAACATGACTGGCGCGTTGCGCGATGGCATGCATGCGCTCATCAGCGCTGCACTGCATGCACTCCCCAGGCGCTGATGCAGCGTCACAGCCATGGCGCTGTCCAACCAGTGGTTGCATACTGAGCAGCAATTCTAACCCAACCCTGCAGAAGTGCAGTGCTCTGCCCCCCCCCCCCCCCCCGGATCCTTGTGGGCCTCACCTCCGCCACCTTGGCCATGATGAGCTCCAGGTCCTTGATGCGCTCACCATTCTCACTCTCCCTGACACAAGGCGCAGCAGCAGCAGCGGGAACAGGCAGACGGCAGGCAGGTGCACAGCAGCCCTGTCAGCACCCTGCTGGCTAACAGACGCTGGCTAACAGACAGAAAACACCACGCAAACAGCAGCAGCAGCAGCAGCAGCAGCACAACACATCAGCGCCGCCAGCGTGTGACCACGAGGTGCAAGGGCAGGCTCCTGGCACAGCAGAGCACCACTGAGCTGCCCGGCAGCCCCGCCTCACTTCAGACTCACATGGAGCCGGAGTCATCGCCGTAGATGACCACGTCGTACAGCGCCAGCGCGGCAAGGTCAATGGCAAGCTCAACAGGCATGCGCCACCTGCAGCAGCAGCAGCAGCAGCAGCAGGAGCAAAGGTCAGCCAGGTGCATGCCGCGTGGCTGGGGCAAAGGCCGCAGCCCTGGCAGCACGGGAGGCTGGTGTCCTGCTAGCAGAAGCTCGGCTGGCTGTCAGCTGCAGAAGAGTTTGCAATTGTCTGTGCAGCACGCCACTCTGTCTAGGCACACTGCCCAACATGCCGACCAGCAGCACCCTGCTCTGCATGCACCCTTCACCCACCTGGCGGCCAGGCTGTGGAAGTCCACGCGCTGCATGACACGCGCCGTGAGCGCTGCCAGCTTGTCGGGCGGGTAGAAGGCCTGCAGCTGGTTGGCTGCCACAATCTTGGCCAGCTTGGCAGCCACCACACTGGCCATGCCTGCAGAGGACAGGAGGCGCAGCAGCATGCCAGCATGGACATCACGCGGCAGCATGTCAGTGACAGGACGGGACCAGCAACACGCGCTGCTGTAGTGTCATCATAGCTGCATCAAAGCTGGCGCCAACGCGTGCATGCATGTATCCATGCATGCTGTGCCTGGGCTAGCCAGCCAGCCACCACTGCAACAACACAGGTGCTGAACACTGTGGCTGAGCCATCCTGGCTCACCCTGCTGCTGGGGCTGCTGCTGCTGCTGCTGCATCATGGGCTGCTGCTGTGGGGGGTAGCCTGGGTAGCCTGGTATCCCTGGCGGGGCAGCGCCACCAACAGCAGGGTAGGGTGCCGGGGCCATGCTTGGGTAGGCTGCTGCCTGAGGCCCAGGGCCCTGCATCATGGCGGGGTAGCCGCCTGGCTGCTGCTGTGGTGCAGCACCAGGGTAGCCACCCTGCTGGTACTGCTGTGGGGGAGCTCCATAGGCAGCAGGCGGGCCCTGGTTGGCAGCCTGTGCTGCTAATGCGCTTGCCAGACCCATGAGCAGCGTGCGTCAGCAGTAAAGTGCCGCTGGTACTTAAAAGTATTCTGGCCACAGTGTTCTTGGTAACTTGTTGAAGAAGCGTAATACACAAATTGTGAGCAGAGCCTCTTCCCTGTCGGAATGCAAACAAAGGCCCAGAAGAGGGGGTGACAGCAGCTGTGTTGAATGCTCCTACGGAAGTGCGGTTGTGTATGCAGGCAAACTTTGAACTGGTAAAAATACTTCCGTAAACGTGCCTCGTGCATTGACTGGTGCTTAATCGACCTTCAATGTCCGGGAAAGTGAGTTTCGTGTTTTCTTGTGCGTGTAACAGATACCTTCTCTTGCAGTTTCTTCGTCTTCCTGCTTCCGAGGGAAGTTGTTTATATGTTCATGTCTTGAAAGGCTTTGTCTACTCCGACGTCAACTCACACCAGCTCTTGCAGGTGGTGCAGCGACGCTGCAAACGTCTCGTACGCCGTTAGTAGTTCCGGCTTATTCCTTTTTCGGTATCCACGCACTTCGTCATCAACTAGTAAAGGATTGCAGTCCGAGCTTGCATCTCTATCAGGTGATCACTGGAATGCTTGCTCGCTGCTGTTGCATGCATTCTGGCACTGATGCAGTGCTAAGCATATTCACGCACTGCTAAGCATACTTGCGCAGATGCGTAAGTGTTTAAAAAGCTCTGAAGTAAACTGTCCGGAGGCCATTCGTTGCCCAGCTTGATGTGCAGCGCGCCTAGTTGAGCTGTCACTAGCTGGGGCGTAGCTGCTCCAGCAGCAGCAACACTGCTGTCACCTTGGTCATCCCACCCTTCGCCATCTTGACCCAGTTTTCTTGCTTGACTCACACAGGCACTCTCCCAGTTTAAGTTACAGCCATGGGCCTGGCATCTAAACTTCAGGCTGGTGGTGCGGGTGGTGGCATGATGGGTGGGCCCCCACCAGGCGGCGCTCCCATGCAGGGAGCTGGCATGCCCGGCACACAGCCGGGCGCCCCGCCAATGCCAGTCTTCCCGCCCGGCCCAGGCGGCCCCTCAGCACCACCAGCACCCTACGGCCAGCAGCCAGGCGCACCGGGTGGTGCGCCCAGCCCCTACCCGCCAGGCGCATTCGGCGCCTACCCAGGCGGGGCTGCTCCAGGAGGCCCAGCAGCAGCACCCATGCCAGGCGCGCCAGGCATGCCCCCATATGGCCAGCCCGGCCAGCCCGGCATGCCAGGTGGCCAGCAGCAGCAGCAGCAGCCTGGCGGCTTCCCTGGCCAGCACCCGCCAGGCGGCTTTGGCGGCCCTCCCCAGCAAGGCTTCCTGCCCCCTTCAGGCCAGCCAGGCATGCCAGGCGGCCCACCCAGCGGCATGCCCATGATGCAGCAGCAGCAGCAGCAGCAGGGCATGATGATGGGCGCGCCCGGGGCCCCTGCAGGTGGTGCAGGCGGCGCCCCTGGCGGTATGGCTGGCGCGATTCATGCCAAGCTGGCGCAGATTGTGGCCGCCAACCAGCTGCAGCGCTTCTACCCGCCCCAGGCGCTGCAGGCGGTGGCGGCGCGCCTGGATGCGCGCGTCAACTTCAGGGACCTGGCTGCACGGTGCTGCGGGGGAGGCGGTGTCGCATGCAGGCTCAGGGTGCAGCCCACCAACTTCACATTTCAGCCATCTGTTGCGGCTGTCATGGCGTGCTATGTAGTGACGAACACGACTGTTGTTGTTGATTGACAGGGTGTCGCTGGCGCGTTGGTGGGCTGCAATGAGGGTTTGCATGCTTAGTGTTGACGCTGGCCCTGCTGCTGCTGCTGCTGCCTCCCCAGGTGGCGCATGCCTGTTGAGCTGGCGCTGGACCTGGCCAGCCTGGCACTGTATGACGTCATCCTCTTCGGTGAGGGGCGAGGGTGTCTGATGGTATGAACAAGACCGAACTGTAAATACAAGGCCTATGCATGCTGCTCGGCACGTGCATGCATGTGCGGCGCGCACTTCTGTTGCCACATTGTGGGTTGCGTCTGCTCTTTCCTCAATGTCGTGATGCTGACAGCCACGTTGCTCTGTCGGCGCTGCTGTTGCTGCACCTGCTGCAGCCGACGACAGCGGCAGCATGGCGTTTGAGGAGAACGGGGAGCGCATTGACGACCTCAAGCTCATCGGCAGCAAGGTGCGCGGGCTGCTGCTGCTGCTGCTGCTGCTGTGCCACATTGGTTGTGCCCGCTGCACTTCATGCATAGCTGCACCCATGTCATTGGGTAAGCTACAAGCACAGCACACGAGCGAAACGCCATGACAAGGAACAGCCATCATCCCAATGCTGTGCTGTGCTCTTGGTAGGTCTAGCACCGCCTGTGCTGCGTGCGCGTCTTTTACCGCGTTGTGTGCTGCCCCTCCCCCTGCCTTTCCCCCCCCCCCTCCCCAGGTTGCTGAGATTGCCACGCTGTTTGATGATGACGGCATCCTGGTGCGCTTCATGAACTCACCCACGGAGGGCAACGGCGTCAGGTGCGGCACGCGGCAGCGCAGCTGTGGGTCATGGCAGGACGTTGGTGGCGGTTTATGTGCTGCTGTACATGGCTGGCATGTTGTAGCATGGTTGGTTGTGTCACACTGGTTGCTTGCCTTACTCGACATTGTTGCCGATGTGTGCTAGTTGACCCTTGGCTCGCCTCACCTGACAGGCTGCTTACCTCCCTCTCTGCTGCTGCCCTGCCTGCCCCGCCCTGCCTGCCCTGCCTGCGTACAGGTCTGCCGCTGACGTGAACGCGCTGCTGGCTGGCGTGCAGTATGCGGGGCTGACGCCCCTGGCCACTGCGCTGCAGTCCAAGGTGCTGGCGCCCATCGTGTTCAGCCTGGCGGGCAGCGGGCAGCTGGCCAAGCCCGTGCTGGTGCTGACCATCACTGACGGGGAGCCCACAGACAACCCGCGCGACCTGGTGGTGCAGGTGGGGGAGGGGAAGGGGTCGATTGGTTGAAGAGTGCGGTATACATGGTGTGTACCTGCAAAGGTGTTGGCACAGGAGGCAGCATCGACACAGCGTGGTTGCACATGTCCCCCCAACTTCATGCACACAGGTCATGCATGTGCGGCTTGTGACAGTGCGAGGCGAACGCTCCACCGTGGGACATGGGACATGCTGTCGTTCGTGGGTTTCTGCAATCTTGCAGAGTTGTGCGGTGGCAGCTCAGCAGCGCTAACACTGCGCGGTGCTGTGCATTGCCTGCGCAGGTGATCAAGGATGCGCGCAACAGGCTAGCCGCACAGTACGGGCCCAAGGCGGTTGCCTTTGAGTTTGCACAGGTGAGGCGGGTGGCGGCTGCATGGAGCTGGGGTGTGTCGCCTGCATGCAGGGTGCACCACGAGCACACGCACACCAGCAAGCAACGCAGACCATGCACTTGCTTGCCATTTGCGCATGGTGCTGTGGCGCGCACTGGCGCTGGATGATTCCAGTACATGTGATGGCCTTGCGTAAACAAAAAACAACACAAGACATAGTCGCTGCCGGGCTGTGTGCGCAGCCTTTTACAATGTATGCATGCTGCTGCTGCTGCTGCTGCTGCTGCTGCTGCTGCTGCTGCTGCTGCTGCTGCTGCTGCTGCTGCTGCTGCTGCCAGGTGGGCAAGGACACTCGAGCGCAGGCCTTCCTGGGCCAGCTGGACAAGCACCCGGCGGTGGGAGGCAGGTGAGGCGGGCCAGGGGGGGTGGCAGGCACTGCTACATGGGCTGAGTCACAGCAGCAACACTGTCTGCGTGTCGCGACACTGCCTTTTGAGACTTCAGAGGAGTGCTGGCGGCAGCTGTGCTGTCATTGCGTGTCGTGGTTGTTGGAGGCTTTACATTGTGCTCCTGCTGCCTGCCTCTCATTCTTCTGCCGCGCGGCAGCATTGACTGCACCAGCTACTTTGAGATGGAGCAGGCGGAGTACCAGAAGCGCGGCATCAACCTCAGCCCAGAGCTGTGGCTGGTCAAGATGATGGTGAGCGGCGGGCGGCAGCATCAGCTTCTTTCTGCCTTTGCAGGCATCCAGGCATCTGCATAGCTGTTGTCAGGTTGAGCTGCAGCAGCGGCTGTGTTGTGTGCTGTGCATGGTGTCGCCGCATGGCAACGACGAGCATGTCGCAAGGCAGGTACAGGGCTGGGGTGCATGGATTTGCCCGTGAAGCTGCCTTACTGACACGCCGGTGTTGGTGCTGCCGCTGCTGCTGCTGCTGCAGGTGGGCAGCATCGACCCCACATACGACGAGGGTGATGAGTAGGCGCACGGCACACTAGGGGCTGGCGGCCTTGCAGCGGCCCCCACAGGGTCGTGCGCGTGGCGGGGCCAGCGTGCTGTGCGCAGCAGTTGCTTTGCCAACTTGAGGGGGTGACTTTCTGCAGCCAGCACTTGCGTGACAGAGGTGGGGTGGGGTGACAGTTGTTTGGGGTGTTGTGGCACTTCTGGACTTCCTTCAACTGCTGACTGCCATGCAGCTGTGGTTGCGTTGTCTGACGGTTAGCTGGCTGGACTGCTGATGAGTCAGCGGGTTGTCTGTGGGTAAGACGTCAGTCTTGTTCGTTTTGTGGCTGCATTTGCTGCTGCACAACGCTATCCTACTTGTCATGTCTGTGTTGGCTGAGGCGCACCTGTCGCTCGCGTGAAATGTAAGGCATGACCATCAAACAAAACTAGGGACGGCTTGAATTTTGACTGCTGCGCCACAAGTGCCATTGCTGTGCATCGCACAAGTGCTCACTGTGTTGCATTGCATAAAGGCCTTCATTTTATTTTGCATTGAGTTGCACCAGGTTCCCTTTCCCTTAGGACTGTCAAAGTGCCCTGTTGTTTCGCATCTCATGCAGCGTTTGCCGTATTATGGAGGTGGTATCCACTATTTTGTGTTGACCGGTCTTTACTGCAGCAGGTGGCAAAATCATTAAATCATTGTCAGCACGCGACCCCTGTGCCTTGTGGCCCTACGCATCTCTTGCATCCTTCTGTGCGCACGGAAGTGCGCATTTACGCCTACTTTCCTGATGTCTGCACATGTTGGTGCAACTTTGACAACTTGCATGCTCAATTTGTGACATTGCCGGAGCTTGGCATGTCTGCTGTTGTTGATGCAGCTAGCTGCCCTTGGCACGTCGTTATAAGGAAGCTCGCAGCACCGTGTGTGGCGGTGAGTCACTCACCCTGTGGCGATCAAGCTGCAGCTGCACACTATTTAGTACCATCATCATCATGCTACCATGTAGTACCGTGTCATCATGACATCATGATGGTGTCCCTAGGTGTTTGGCACTGCCGTTTCAGCACCAAGCACAAGTGAATGCTGTTACAATAACGAGTGTAGGGTGCCTCTAGTGTGTTACTTTTGGCCAGATGCGTTGGAGGGTGCTGCTGGCCTTTGCAGGACATGGCCTGGTAGGGCCGGCTGCGTGAGCGCCATGCTGCACAAGTGGGCAGCAAGTTGCGCGGTGGTTTGGCTGTTAGACGCCTGTGGGTTGGCTTCCAGGTAGCTGTAAGCGAATTTGCGTGCACCGCTGGCAACATATGTCGATCTGGAGCTGTGAGCAGTGCAAATGTGAACGTGGCAGTGCACTGCTGAGGTGGCACGTGATGACAACTTGTGTCGTGATGCAGTGGTGCTTCTTTGTCCCGTTGTCGAACACGATACCCTCACCTGTTTGATCTGCTCGCCATCATTTTCCCCTAGACCACCGTCTTGTAGCTGATCAAACTTCGCGCTGTCCCAGTGCACGCACTCCAACGTTGCAACCACCCCACGAGATCCAGCTGCATGGCAACTTGACGCTTTTGTAATGTTACAATAAATCATTTCTTACTTTTGAGACGTTACCTCTCCTGTACTTCAGAGCTCCATGCAGAACAGCAGCAGCACCTTCATGGCGTACCCGCAGCACGACTGCATGCCACACCCGCATGCTGGCATCGATTTTCATCCTTTCCTAGGGATCATGAACGTTTGGCTGCGAGGACATGTCGCAGTGGCTACCCTGCTGCTCTGTGCCCTGTACAGCTTCTTTGTCCTGAGAGCAGTAAAGCCTGGCCTGCCCAGGCTGCTGCTGGGCCTGCCGGTGCTTGCAGGCATCCATGCGGTGCCGCTGCTGTTCCACCCCGTGCTGGAGCCGCTGGCCACCATCTCAGCGACCTTCCTGGCCGTGCGCTTGACCAGCGGCAAGGTGCGCGATGAATCACGCATCACGCAGCAGCAGCAGCAGCAGCAGCAGCAGCAGCAGCACTGGAGGCAAGGGGGCTCCAGCATAATGCTGTGATCTGCCTACTTGCAGACTGTTTTAGTCCTCTGTCACTTGCCTTCAGCCCAGTTCTTTTGCTCCAGCAGCTGCAGATGGTGAGAGTGCCCTGGTCTGACAGCGAGTACATCCAGTCCAATGTAAAATTTTGCCAAGAATTCACTGCTACTGACAAGTCACTGCTGCCCTTTCTGCTTGCTGCTGCTGCTGCCGCCAGGTGCTTGCCTTCATCCTAGGCCGTGGCGTGCTGGTGCTGCCGCTGTCCCTGCCGCAGTTTGCCTCAGTCATGCTGGCCCCCTTCATGCCAGCCCAGATGATGACGCAGCAGCTGGCGCAGCACAAACCAAAGACAGGAGCCCATGCTGCAGCAGCAGATCAGCGCGATACAGCAGCAGCTCAAGTCCCAAAGCCAGTGCATTTGCTGGCATCTGCTTGGCAGCAGGTCACACCTACACAACGCTACAGCATTGATGTCAAGCCAAGCAGCAGGCCTCCCTCCCCTGCGGCAGCAGCTGCAGCCACCGCCCGGCCAGCACCCGCAAAGCAATCCGCCACCTCTGCTGCTGGCACTAGCGCTGCGCCCAGCCCGCAGCGGCGCCACACAGCCAACCTGCTGCTGAATGCTGCTGTGGCTGCTGCGTTCATCGCGTACACCTGCAGCAGCCGGCAGCGCTTTGTGTGCAGCCTGCTGCACCTGGGCAGCCTGGGGCTGATGTGGCGCTGCATGGAGCTGCTCATGATGGGGGCCAGCGTGCCTGCAAGGGACTGGCTGGGTGCGTGGGGCTGTAGGGGACCAGCCTGCTGTTGCGTTGGGGTGTGCGTGGTGCAAGCACTGTGGCAGTTGTGCAGCGGCCGCTGACACAGCTCATGAAGTTGTAGCGTATAGCACTGCTGGCGTGCAAACAACATCCTGGCATTGTGAGTGTGCAAAAGCTGGTTTATGCTGCTGCAGTGCAGCAGTTATCTGGTATGCTAGTATCAGGGAACACCTTCAGCTCAACTCGCCTGCAACTGCCGCGCTGCGCTCCTCCACAGGCATGACGCTGGCGCCGCACTTCCGCAACCCGTACGCGGCGACCTCGCTGACCGACTTCTGGGCGCGGCGCTGGAACATCACTCAGGGCCTGGTGCTGCGCTTCTTCGTGTATGAGCCCATCGTGGAGGGGCGCCTGCTGGCAGCAGCAGCAGGGGCAGGCCCAGCAGCAGCCGGGTTGAAGGCAGCCGCTGCAGCAGAGGTGGCCGCACAGCAGCAGCATGCCGCAGCTCATCAAGCCCAGCCAGCACAGCCGCTGGCTGACCACGAGCAGGCGGCTACTGTAGCGCCTGGTGCTGCTGGCGGGGGTACCAACTGGCCCGCTGGCCTCAGGCACAGGGGCAGCAGCAGGCCGCCACAGGTGCCCACTGGTGCAGCTAAGCCACTGGCTGCTGCCCTACCAGCTGCTGGCAGCGACCTCAACAATGCAGCAGACGACGACGACTGCAGCAGCAGCTCCCTTGGGCTGGCAGACACTGCCAGCAGCAACAGCCAGGTGGCTGAGCAACAGCAGCAGCTACAGCCCAACCTCACCCAGCGGCAGCAGAATGCAGCAGGCACAGCAGCTGTGTCAGGCACTGCCGCTGCACTTGGCCGCAGTGCCAGCCAGCCGCTGCTGGCGCGCTCCAGCACCACCTTTGCGCCCCGCTGGCGGCGCCAGCTGGCTGCAGGCGCCACCTTCTTTGTGAGTGGGCTGGAACACGAGCTGTTCATGGCGTATGCAACGCGGGGCTGGGGCTGGCGCTGGCTGGCCTTCTTTTCCCTGCAGGGGCTGCTGCTGGCGGGAGAGGGTGGGGTGAAGCGGCGTGCTGCTGCTGCCGGGCTGGTGCTGCACCCTGCTGTGGCCAGCCTGGGCGTGCTGCTGGCGCTGGGGATCACTGCAGACAGCCTGTTCTGTGAGTGGGCAGCGCCATGCATGTGGTGTAGCCTCACCTGGTACTAGTAGCACTGCAAAGGTGTGCCTCCAATAGTAGAGAATGTCTGGGAGTGATGAAGCCAGCTCATGGCACAGTGTGCAGCTTCACAAGGATGCAGTTGGCATGGCACTGCTGCATCGGCTGGCAAACTGAGTTAAGCATGCAGCGCAGCTGGCAGCGTGAGATGGACCCTGCCGCGCTTGCCAGGGACTGCCACTGGTGTCTGTGACCTTTGATGGCACCACCTATGGCCCTTTCTCAGCTCCCGGGTCATGTCTGCTGCTGCTGCTGCTGCTGCTGCTGCTGCTGCTGCTGCTGCTGCTGCAGGGCCCGTGCTGGTGCAGCCTGCGCTGGTGCAACCGCTGCTGGCAGCCATGCCTGGCTGGGTGCTGCAGGCGGTGGGGGCGGCACCCTGGTGCAGCGGGCCGTGAGCTGCATGCAGCAGCACACTGCGTACTCCCGGCAGGGACAGCGCAGCCTCAGGAGGTGGCCGCCATGAGCGGTGGCGCAGTACAGTGAAGGCAATCGCAAGACTTGATATCAGACTCACAGACAACAAGGAGAGTGTGGCGAACGGTTACTTGTGAAGTCAAGCAGCGCAACTAGCAGGGTGGTCAGATCCCATGCAGCCCCCTCGGAGCGAATTTTGCGTGAGACAGCGCTCTATGTTTAGGCTGGTCTTTGGTGCAGTTCTCTGCAACACGTCAGTCACTGAGATTGTCAGCATGTGTTACCTGGTTTATTGAGGATGTTCGTGATTTTAAGTATGCAGCGTGGTGTGCAGTGAGCGACTTTAAAAAGTCAAAACAACAGCAGCTCACGTTACCCAACACAACAACTTGATGGCGTCCTACACGCGGTGTGTTCTTCCCGCATTGATTGGTCTTGGCTATGCTTTTGGCGAAGGTTATGCAGCCTGTTGTGGCAGATGAGCGCGTGTGTTTCCACACATGGGTGCTGAGAGGTTTGCTGAGGTGCTGCGTTGACGGCTGGCGGCAGCATCTGGGCTTGCTGGCACCACTTGATGACAAAACAACACGAGGTGCACTTGATGCGGGGCAGAGTCATATCACTTGATGCTGGCCATTGTTGTCAGCCATGTGTAGTGTGCCACTGTAACAGTCGTGTGACCGCCATACGGCAGCACTAGTGCTGAGTACTCAGCAGTCTGTGCAATGAGATGAGTCGTGTCTGGGAGACAGGTTTCCAGATCTGAGGTTGCGGCTGCTGCCCGGAGGCTGCCGTGCTGCATGCGGGCTGTGCTAGGCAACATGAGTGTATGCTCATTGCATGCACAGCTCACACAGCACTGCCCATGCATGCCAGAGACGCAGCAGTGCATGTGTGGTGTTGCACCAAGCCACTGGCATGGTATCCATGGCATGGATATGTGATTGCAAACGTCTAGTTCATTGCTGTGTGTAATGTCTGTGTGTTTTGAAGCCGTTGTTGGCGCCGTGCATGGAGCTGCAGTGGGGGCAGTTCTGACAGGTTTGGCGCTAGTGAGATGCGCCAGCGTTTGCGCAGCTCTCTCTGTCCATTTTTTCACAAGCTTGCACTTACAGACTCCTTCATTGGGGCGGCTAACACTGAGTGTTGGTCGGGTGTGTGCGGCATGCAATTGAGCTGTAGCACACCAAGGGGTGTGGGGGTTCAACTCCCCCGCTTTTGGTCCGGGCGCTGGGCACCTCCTGTATAGGGTGTTGTGACGTGTTCTGCTGGTGAGGCACTGCCTCCCGCTCCCGACAACTGGGCTTGCTCAATTGTGCTGTGGTAGCGAGCCAGTAGGATTCCGTCCCCCCCCTGGTAACAAGAAAAAGTCTGTGTGTAATGTCTCAAGCCAAACCTTGCGCTTTTGCCTCATCAAGACTCAGTTTACCAGTGACTGGTTGTCTGCCAATGCAACCGCTTGGCTCAGCAAGTTCCAGGCAATACTGTACGGCTGTTACATGCAGATGCCCCTGACCTCCCTGATATCGACGCCATCATGAAATATGGTGGGTAGCATGCTGCTGTGCAGTCACTCAGTACGAAACTGAGCAGCAGCAAGTGTCACAAGCCATGGGTACCCTGCTGTCTTACAAGAAAGCAAAGCCAGCCACAAACCAAACCAGGACCCTGCTTGTTGAGCACTGCAGCACTGCATGCTTTTCACTGCTTGCACACACCGCTCCGCCTGCCAGGGCAAGCACACACATGACTCGCGTGCCACACACTCAAGCCAGACAACACGCAGCGCTGCGCAGCAACCAAGTCAAAACATCGCCAAGGCGCTCAGCTGCTGCTGCCATCAGCGCCGCCGCACCTCAGTCAGCCACGTCCAGTCAGCGTACAGGATGCTGCCAAAGAAGCTCACCCAGCCAGCCAAGTACGAGGCCACACCAACCACCCAGCTCCACACATCAGTGAAATCCAGCGAGCCCACCACTGACACAAGGTACCCAGCCGTCACCAGCACACCCCAGTACAGCAGCTTCCACACAGGATCACCACCATTCACGTCCAGCACCCCGCCCGCACCGGGTGCTGCGCCGGCCTGCACCAGCCAGCCAGCCTGCACCACCGCTGCCGCGAAGAACCCTACGTGCAGCAGGTCGAAGCGCCGCGGCGACACGTGCAGCGGCGCCGGCAGCGTCCCCGCCGCCACCTCGCGCGCCTCGTCAGCCATCACCAGCGCCAGCTTCACGCCAGTCTCCGGGCTCACCTTGCGCGCAGAGCCACCAAACTCGGCCAGCGCCCAGCACTGCAGCGCCGCCAGCAGCAGCCCCACGCCCAGCAGCTTGCGCAGGTACTGCAGCCCAGGCTCGGCTGCAGCGCCAGCCACTGCTGCCCAGGGCGCTGCACTGACTGCGGCGCTGCTGGTGAGCGCGGCGAGGCCCGCGCCGCCCGCCAGCACAGCCAGCAGCAGCATCAGGCTGCCTGCCAGTGTGGTGGCGTCACGCAGCAGGTACAGCCACACCGCCCGCAGCGAGCCGCCCCAGCCCAGGTAGCCCAGCGCTGAGGCAAAGTGCACGCCCTCGCCCCGCCACTGCTGCAGGAACACCGCGCCGCATGCTGCTGCTGTTGCGGCAGCGGCTGCTGCCAGCAGCAGCAGCACCAGCGGCGACGCGCAGCCCAAGGACAGCGGCTGCAGCAAGACGGTGATGGCTGCCGCTGCTGCCAGCCCGCAGTTGATGCGCTGGTAGCGCCACGTGCCCAGCTCGCCAGCTGCTGCGCCACTCTGCAGGGCGGGCACATGGAATCAGAGGAGCAGCGGCAAGAGGACAACACAAGTCGTTGATTGGACAACAGCTGGATGTTTGTTCGCTGTGCTGCAAGCGGACATGCACATGCTGTGCTGCAAGCGGACATGCACATGCTGGCTGCAAGCGGACATGCACATGCTGGCTGCAAGCGGACATGCACATGCTGGCTGCAAGCGGACATGCACATGCTGGCTGCAAGCGGACATGCACATGCTGGCTGCAAGTGGACATGCACATGCTGGCTGCGCCTTCGTCAGCATCACACGACCTGAGCGACAGCGCCAGCACACTCCTCCGGCAGTACAGTTGACAAGGCACTCGTGTGCAATGCTTGTGTGGTGCTGTGCTACTGTTTCACCTGGGTGTGCATTGTGCAGCAGCTCAAAGCAATGCATGCCTTGCAGAAGGCGTACAATGTGCCTGTTGCTGGACCGAGTGCACACCGCGAAGACATTTTCAAAGCACTGCATGGCATGCTACGAAGCAGGCGGTTGCAACTTGTGATGCTTTCGCAATGCACCCCTTCTGCGCACCCATCTTCTCCATAATTTGCACTTACCGCTATGAACACTGCCAGTGATGCGGCGCGTAGCAGCGCTGCCCCGCAGCACCCCACCAGCGCAGCTGCCTGCTGCAGGGGGAGGCTGCCTAGGCTCAAGCAGCCAGCAGCAATGGGCACGGCAAATGTAGCCACCAGCAGGCCAGCAGCAGCCAGGCCACCACCCAATGCCAGGTACAAGGTTGCCGCCATCGTGTGGCTGGTGCTATGCTGCTGATCTGCTGGCGAGCTGCTTCCTGCATGTTCTAGTACTGCGTGTGCTGCTACTTGTTCACCAACTTGCACAGCTGCCGGCTGTGCCGCTGCTGCCGCTGCTGCCTCTCCCAATTGCTGCTGCCGTACATCATTGGGCTGCTGCTGGGGCTGCGGTGGTGGCTCAGATGCTGCTGACACTCTAACACTTCGTTTCAAAGTTTTAAAACGGCAAACTGCGCGTCGTTGCAACAAAGGCTGTAGGCAGGGCTGGTGTGACTGAATTAGCCTGCTGCTGCAGTGGTGTTTGCAATGGGCAGCCCACATTGAAGGTGCTGCTTCACAACTTCAGCAGTTGAATGCTAGTACATAAAACTTTTGACAGGGTGGCAGAGCTGCCCGCGCGTACACCGACTGTCTCGTGCAAAACAAGCCGAGCATCGAAGGACGGGTTTCCCACGGTCAGCTGAGGCTGCAAGAAGACCCTATTTAACAGCGATCAGAGTTGCATTGACTATTAAAAGTGCATCAAGGACTCGATAGGTTTCACGTGTAACAGATTTCAATCAGCGTGTGCACAGTTGCCTTGTGTGCCTTTCAAACAGAGGATACAAGCCTGCTGCGTTGTTCAGCAACCAATGTGATATCTTTTGTACTACTAATCGGCTGCACACAGGGTACCAAACTGTCGCGCAGCAATTCTGGTCCTGAAGAAGCGCCTAGGTCACACGCATAGCATTTGGAGTTCGCCGTACTTTCGTATCAGCAGCACCGGCTGGACTCTTGTCGTGGTTGCACACACGCTTGACGGTAGCGATACAACAACCGGCGAACGCAGCGTGCTGTAGGCCTGGTGCACGTTTCCGTGGCATAACCGGCTATTGTTTATACGTCGACGCAGCCAGGTGGCGCTGGCGTGGAGACGTGCCCACAACTGGTAGCAGCTGCCGTGCTACTGCTCACAACCCACTGCAGCACAGCATGGCTCAGAAGCCAGCAACCGTCAAAGTGCTGCACAGGGCCCTAGATGGGCAAGGCAGTGATGGAGACTCGCCTCATAGTGTTGGAAGTCCACAGCAACAGCTGCAGCTGTTGAAAGCAGAGAATGAATCCTTAAAGCAGCGGCTAGAGCAGGTGAGGCGACAGGAAGGCATCTCCTGCAGGAAAGAGATCCTGCAGGAAAGAGAAGCTGCCAGACACAATATCCACGTCTCCTTGCAGTTGAATATACCTGCTTGCATCTTGCTGAGCTTTGAGATCCTGTCTTGAACGCTGCTCGGTCAGCTGCAACGGAGCTCAGCTTGCACCCGTATGAACACACCATGCTACACGTGCGACACTGCGTTACTGAAGTGCCTGCTCACATATGCACCTCTAGCAGCAGTTTCGTCTCAAACCAGAGCTTCGCCAAACATTTGTGCACATGTTTTGTGTGAGACCGCTACTGCTGCTTGTGCATCAGACTGCTGATGGTGGCAGGCTAAAACACATCCTGTGCGCTCGCTGCTTGCTTCTCCAGGCCAAGGCCACCTCTGCATCAGAGCGCAAGCGCCTTGGGGATGACCTCAAGATAGAGCGCGCAGGCAGGCAGCGGGCAGAGGAGCTGCTGGTCAAGCAGGTGCGCAGGCGGCAAGCAGCTTGCAGGAACACACACCAGCACAGGGAGACCAGCATGCCAGCATGCAGGCGCGCAGGGCGGCACAGACACGGCCGTACCTGTCAACTGCACCCAGTTGAGGCAAAAAGCTACATGCGTTTCGTAGCACACAATGTGCATAGCTTGTCGCCTTTTGATGCATGCACTGTCGTGGTCTGTATGGCAGCTGTTCGCCTTTCAACCACACTGACGCTCACTGGCGTTTGCTCCTGCCTGCTCTTCCTGCAGGCCAAGGAGCTTGGGTCGGTGTCAGCAGCCAAGGGCCGCCTGGAGGAGGCCTTCAGCAGGAGCATGGGCGAGCTGCGGTGAGCACACAGCAGCTGAAGCATGGGCCAGCATGGGCTAGCCAGCTGCGCATGGGGCACGTGGAATTTCTGTTGGACAGCAGCTTGATGGGACGCTGCTACCGCACACTTCGTGTGTTGCAGCAGCAAGGCACGTTGAGGCTGTTTGCAGGGCATTCCTGCAAGCATCAGGTGCAGTCAGGGTGCAGCAAGCTGCTGTGCATTTGCTTGAGCGTCGCGTGTCAGGCAGTGTGTTGCTCACTGCCGTTGCCTTTGCCATCCTTGCCTCTGTGTGGCATTGCAGGTACACACGCCTGGAGTACCAGCAGTCAGAGGAGACTATTCAGCAGCTGCTGCGCGAGCTGATGCTGCTGCGGGAGATTGTCAACCGCGTGTCAGCGCTCAGCAGCACAGCGGCCGCCAGCAATGGCGGCGGCAACATCGTCGACGCTGATACTGGCTCCGCCGCTGCATCAGCTGGCGGTGCAGCTGGCGCGGGCGCTGGCCCCAACAAGCGCATCAGCCGCAGCAAGCTGCTGGGCGAGCTGCAGCAGCTGCGGCTGGCCAAGGCTGCCGCTGAGTCGCGGCAGGTGAGCCTGCTGCAGCAGCTGGGCGCGCTGGAGGCTGAGAAGGAGCGCGCGGAAGAGAGCCAGGAGATGATCAGCAGGGAGACGGCCAAGCTGCTGGACGACAAGCGCAAGCTGCTGCGCGACCTGGGTGAGTGCTGAGGAGCGGGGGGGGGGGGGGGGGGCTGCATGGTGGCAGTGGCGGTGCCTGCCGCTGTTAGACACCAGTCAAAGCTGTGCATGCCGTATGCGTCACCTTCATGGAGTGCCGCGGCAGTGCCTGTTTGTGTGTGAATGTTTGCAGCTGAAAAGTGTCAGCACAGCAATCTGTGGCCATGTACTTGAGTGCCACTCCAAGGCAGGTCATGCAGGGGGCCCAGAAAACAACACTACGACCATGCTTGCAGGACAGCACACACGCACAGAGGCTGGCGTGATGCTGGCTGCTGTTACCCCTGCTACATCTATCGCAGCTCCTGCTGCTCTGAGCCTGCTGCGTCTTCTGCTGCTGCTGCTGCCGCCCTGCAGGCTCCAAGGACGACGCGGTGCGTGGGCTGGAGGCGGGCCTGGACCACCTGCACCACCAGCTGGAGCTGGCGCTCACCGACCGGCAGCTGCTGCTGGAGCAGCTGTCCAAGGTGGCGGACAAGGGCGAGATGGACTTGCTGCAGCAGGCGCTGCAGGAGGAGGGCGGCGGCAGCGGGCGGCCCAGCAGCGCCGGCTTCGCCCGCAGCGAGGAGCAGCAGCAGCAGCTGGATGAGCACCAGCAGCTGTTGCAGGAGCTGGAGGCGCTGCAGATGCAGATGCAGACTGACGGGCTCGGCGACAGCAGCTGCAGCCACGAGCCAGTCATGGCCTGAGCTGACAACGGGCAGCACAGCAGGAACATTTCATGCTGTTTCAAGCAATACACACGCCCTTGCAATCGCGTGCAAGGATGCGCTGGCGTCAGTGGTTCACTGCATGGCAGATGGCTGAATGCTGCTGTGGGCAGTTGGGCTGTTGGGTAGGGGGTTTCTTGCTCCTGCAGGTCCCTGGATGGCTGTGACATGCACACAGGGGATGGGGCTGTACAGCAATATGTACTTGTACTGTCAGTGCTTGTCAGTGCTTGTCAGTGCACAAGTCACTGCTAGGTTACTCTTTACGTATGCATCACCGCAACATGGCGCTGAAAACTCCTACTTGTGCCTTGGGTGTAGGATTAATAGAGCAGATGCAGCTCTGCATGTCCAGTGTTGTGAGATAATTTCAGCCTGCCTGTCTTTGCGCACATTATGGCTAAGCTGCTTTATGCGCTGTGCAGTCATGGTGCTGGGCTGTTGTAGCGTACCTGAAGCTGGCCTGCCCATGATGACCATGTGGCAGCTCCTGGCTGTTAAGGCTGT
Organism: Tetradesmus obliquus; assembly: GCA_030272155.1. Lineage (NCBI taxonomy): Eukaryota > Viridiplantae > Chlorophyta > Chlorophyceae > Sphaeropleales > Scenedesmaceae > Tetradesmus > Tetradesmus obliquus. Next base: position 5,567,512 of record CP126200.1, on the reverse strand, counting down.
CACCAGAATGTTAGCTGCATCCAGACATGACCTTGTGGCGTGTACAATCCTGTAGGTAGCGTGTTAGCTGTGTTTGGGTAGGCGGACGAGCCTGGTGCAGCATGCACGGCCATTCCGCGTCTTTGGGTGGTGCGTCATTCTTGCGAGTGAGGATGTTGTGTAAGAGAGGGGTACAGCAGAGCATGTTCAGAGTGTTTGTCCTGCAACTGCACAGTGGTAGTGCATAGGCATTTGTGAAGTGTGTGCTGTTCAGGGCCATCGCTGTCCATCAGCAAGCAGCAGCTGCATAGCATAATGGTGCAGTGGTTTGGTGGCTGTTTGGCTCAGAGCATAAACAAGCACATGCTGTTGCTTGGGCAATGATGCATATACTGTGCTTTAAAGGTGTCATATCTGCTGCTGCGTTGTGCTTTATGTGTAGATCTCATACCTAGTAGTTCCTGCATCGGTCGTCACGGTCGACTCGTTGCAGCCTGTGGGCTTGGGCAGGCGCAGGAGGGTGCTCATTGCATGGCGCAGGGCGCCCTGCTGGTGCAGCAGGAGACCTGGCTGAGGGCATGCACCCATATGGTGACCCCAGCTACTAGCCGGTTCTCACAACAGGCGTGCCTGTATGCGCAGTGAAGCAGCTTTGCTGGCCAGCACCTGTTATGTGGCGGCTGTTTGCCTGCTGTCAGTCACAGCCGGCGAGATTGTTTAATTTTACAGCAGCAAAGCTCATGGCAAGCCTGCTGGTGCCGGGTGTGCTGTCGCGGCTTCAAGGTTTCTGTGGTTGACCCTGGGATGGGTGGCTGGCAGGCTTTGCCGAGTAGGCTATTGTGTGCCACTGGCACAGCAAGTTGGCAACGCGCTGCTCCCCGTCAGCTCTTTGTCAGTTGTTGGGCCAGGTGCTATTCACAGCGTGTCCTGGCGACACAAAGTAACGATTTAACCTGTCTGGCGGTGGAAGGCTTTCAATCCCTGGCAACAACAGCCAGTGGGCCCAACGGGCCGCCTGCCCTAGTACTAGTGCAACACTCAAGGATCTCCACGCACCCTAATGTGCCTTCTCGGACATGCTAGCACGTGTTTCAGCATGCTTGGGCTGATCAATTAGTGTCCGCCCCAACAGTTTGGGAGGGCTGAGCTGGCTGGTGGCCCACCATTCCGTTGGTGGCACCAGCACGCTCCAGCCATAAAGCAACGGTGTCACAAAGTCCAATGCTGAGCCAGCGCTGGACCAGTCCTGGGCGTGCTAGGCTGCACCTGTGTGCCAGGTGTGTCATACCGACACTGCGCCACAGCACTGGCGGCAACGCCTGGCCTGCAGCCGCCGGATGCCACCACTGCTGCATAGGACAAATGTGCCGCGCCTTGGGGCGTTCAACTGGCAGACAGCCTGCAGGACACAGCTGCACTAAGACAAACGCTTGAAGTGCTTTGACCGCCAGTTTGGGTGACCTCAAAGAATAAAAATGCTGCAACTGCCGAGATGACTACTCGGAGCACTGCTTCTGCGACAGCACGAGCAGATCACAACCTTACTGCCTACTCTACCCTGCCCTACGCCGCCGCCACTACTGATGCAGCAGACAGTGGTGACTGCTACAGCCCCTGTGACAACAGTTGCTGACTAAAACAACATCTCAATTGATCTTACAACAAATTATTTGTCAGTGACAAACATCCAGCCAGAGCTGTCGCACCTGCTCCCCCCTCATGCTACCGCTACAAAGAATGCTATGTACAGCGTGAGAGAGCGCAGTCACTGACAGTGGCAGGCATGTGTGGTCATGCGCAAGCATGATCTATGCAACCTTAGCCACTGCAAAGCCATCTTGTAGCACCGGCAGCCGCCAATTCCATCTCTGCCGCCACAACACCCAAACACGCAGCAGCTGGTCAGCCATACGAGCCGCTTGGTGTCAGCCCTGAGTGTAGATTAGGCCGCAAGTGCTGTGCCTGCCACTGCCACGCCTCAAAATGGCAGCGGCCGCCCGAGTATGTCCATCTCCTCACTGCCAAAGCCGCCATCAGTGGCCCCGGGGTGCCCCACACGCCGCTTCAGCGCCTGCAGCGCCGCACTGGGCAGCGTGCCGTTCCTGTCCAGGGGCGTGTGCCAGTGGCTCATCTCGACTCTGCTCTGGTGCAGCTGCGCGCCCGGGAAGAACACGTTGAAGGCGTTGGGGTTGAGCAGCGCTGCGCTGATGGAGAAGGCGCTGTTGCTCATGACCAGCACGTCAGCGGTGGCCATCTGCTGCCAGCTCCACACCATGTCCTTGCTGACCTGCAGCACAGCGTGGGTGAAGCAAGTACATGTGCACGCTCAATAGGTGTAAAAGTGCCAGGTTAGAGCTATCAAGTGGCATGCAGCAGCAGTTTGAGTCCATCACAGCCCCAGGCATGCCGGCCTGACCTGCATCACCGCGTGGGGGATGGCCTGCCGCAGCTGCTCCAGCTCAGCCCGCCCCGCCGCGCTGCTGGGCGCCTCAGTGTACACCTCCACACTGAAGTCACACCCAGCCTCGTCAAGCACCTGGCAGCAGCAGCAGCAGCAGCAGCAGCAGCAGCAGCAGCAGCAACAGGGTGTGGCGCGAGCATGTGCTTGGGTTTAATTGTTGGCACAGAAGCAGGCACGCAGTAGGTTGAGCACAGCTGTTGGTTTGAAATGCACACAGCGCTCGTAGTGGGCAGCGCCTCAAGTGCAGCTGCTGCTGTGCCCTTGGCCTCCCCATCCCACCCACCTGCGTGATCTGCTGCGCCAGGTGGATGTAGTAGGCTGGCGGGAACATGCGGTGCGACCAGCGGCTGTTGGTGGCGATGTCGCCCCGCCGCACATGTATGGCCAGCCTCAGCGCATTCAGCAGCCACGGCTTGCCAGGCGGCAGGCCCGCGCCCGCGCTGGGCCGCTGGCACACCAGGCGCGTCTGCAGTGGAATACAACAGCAAGGCAGCGGTGTCATAAAACAGCTGCAGGCTCCAATGCGATGATCGAGACAGCGTACAGCTGCTACTAGCCACCTATATACCAACCATACTGCGCGTTTGCTGGAGAGTGGGGTTGTTATTTGGCAGCAGCGCTGTAAGAACAGGCCTGCTGCTGCCTCACTCTCTGCACTGCGCATGGCATAAAAAAGGGGCCATCTGACGGACACAACTGCTGCTTCCAACCACACAGGCCCTCCCTGCCGTCACTGCTGCTGCTGCTGCTGCTGCTGCTGCCGTTGCCTGCAGTCGCTGCTGCTGCTGCTAGCCTGCTCACCTCCGGGTGGTCCGGCCTGAAGGCTGGCACGCTCAGGAACACGCCCGGGTAGGCGTGCGCCACGCTGGTGGCAAACTCCGTCACAAACAGCGTGGGCTGCTGCTTGCGGCGCGCCTCGCCCGCCAGTGCCGCAAACTTCCACCAGGTGAACTCCGACACATACACCTGCTGCCAGCCGCGCACCTGCAGGCGCAGCCGCATGTGGCACAGGTTTGGTGCTGTGGGTGCTGCCATGCGCAGCGACTGTGCGCCAAACAGGAGCATACATGGAGCACAATAAAGCTGCTGCTGCTGCTGCTGGCTGCACTCCGAAGCTCACCATGTGCACTTGCATTGCTTCACCAGCTGCTATGCATGGCACACCCTGCCTTGTCTGACAGTGTTGACATTGCTGCTGGACTACTGGCAGTGCCACGCCACCTGTCACTGCCACCACTACCTATCTCTGCTGCTGCTGCTGCTGCTGCTGTTGCTTCTGCTGCCTCTCTTGCTTCAACACACAAGTACGTTGCCACAGAGCCAGCACCACCTGCCAGCCGACCCCACATCCACACAAGCCCCGCCCGCACCTGCTCCTCGCTGACTGTGGAGGGCAGGCCACAGCCTGCCAGCTGCCAGTGCCTCCACCACATGTATCTGCCACAGCCTGCCGCTTGCTGCTGTCTCAGCTGCAGCTGCTCTCAACCCAATGATACCAGCTTGCAGCACTGCCGCTGCTGTCTATCCCAGCAGCCCACCACCATGCCCTCACCTGATCCTCGCTGACCGTGCCCTCACCTGATCCTCGCTGACCGTGGAGGGCAGGCTGATCATGCGCCGTATCTTGGCCAGCAGCCGCACGTCAGCCTCGCGCGTCAGGTTGCAGGCCGCCTCCCGGTAGTGCACCAGCTCGCCGATGTGCCCCACGCAGGTGATGGGCCGGTGCAGGTAGCCTATGCCGATGCTGTTGGCCAGCGCGTAGATCTCCAGCATGCGCATGGTCTGCGCGCCCACGCCGTCCTTGAGCTGGTGCGCGTAAGTGAGTGCAATGTTGGCCTTGGCCCAGGGGTCGTCAAAGACGGCAGAACGCGGGGACTTTGGCCATGCGCTGCTGCTGCTGCTGTTGGCTGCTGCTGCTGCTGCTGGTGCTGTTGTGCAATTGCAGGGACATTGCGGGTCCTGCACGGCGTACAGCAAACATCTGAAAACAGGTTCTGCGGCAGTTGACTAAGAGGTGGCTGCAGCAGCAGCAGCAGCAGCAGCAGCAGCAGCTGTAGTTGCTGTTACTTAAGGCGTTAGTGGTACCGCAGCTGCTGCTCTGTTTCTTGAGAGGGCATCCCAGCTGTCTTGTTTCTCAACCCATTCATAATTGTGAAGCTGATGCATGCGGTGCTTCTGCTGCTGCTGCTGCTGCTGCTGCTGCTGCTGCTGCTGCTGCTGCTGCTGCTGCTGCTGCTGCTGTTATGCAGGTGGCATTGGTGCGAAAACACGGTCCATACAAATTAGCTGTCAGCCAACACCCTGTCTGATCCAGTGCTGATACATCTCGGAATTCATACCGATGCATTCTCTGACCACAGTCCCCCCAACTCACTTGATGCAAATATCGGGCAATGGCCAGTGGCATCAGCAAGAGCAGCAGCGTCAAGCGAGCGGCTCTGTCTATTATTTGACGCATGATTGCGGTATGTAACAGCTTTCATAGCATCCTGGTCTGAATGGCAGGTGCTGCGATGTTTGAGCAGTACGCCCGCCTTGGCGCGCAGGGCCGTAGACGCTTACTAGCCTATAAGCAGCATCGATATGTTTAAAACCACATTTTGGATGCAGAACGTGTATGGACAGGGAAACGAGTTCGCACTAGCGGCAGTTCCTTGATTTGGCGCTTTTTCACTGAGTCTGTTTTACCTAACGAGCGCCGATGCTGTTCGATTACTGGACGGCAGTTGATGTTAATGATGTCAAACATATCAGCTGACCTGTTACTCTGCGACGGCGGATACCGTTGTGTTACTGTGTTCAAGTGTGTCTGAGCTGCCATTGCAGCTCAGGCAAGCCACCTGGCTGCAGGGGCCTGTGAAGTACTCCCCAGACAACAATGGATAGCGGTCACACACGCACCCACAAGCAAGTGTGACAACAGACTTTGTGCACCACACAGCCAGGTGTCAGGGCTGCGCTACAATTGCAAGCTCGCAAGCAAGGATGTGCCCTGGTTGTGTGAGATACCCATCACCAGGCCAACTGCATGCACTGCGCCGTGCCTGAACATGCACTAGCAGCTGGTGCTGATGATCAGACAAGCTACCAGCCACCTCTCTTGAAACAGTTTGTGCCACACTGTGACTATCTACAGTGTTACAGACCACCTTGTCACAAAAGCCTTCCCTGCACTAGCTGGGCCTCTGTTGCTGGCAGACATGCAGCAACTGCTTGCCCTGCAGGCACCCAGCTGTGCCGCACTGAAACACTAACCGCACTGAAACACTAGCCGCACTGAAACACACCACTGAGTAAGAGCTTGAAAGGCAGCACTACTAAAACACGATAATCAGCTGCAACAGATCACAGCATCAAACTCAGCTCAAACTGCCGTACCAAGCTAGACAAAGTAAATTCGTACTTATACAAAGTTATTGGACATTGCCTCCCTTGAAATGCTATGTATGTAACTTTAAATGTTAAATGCTGTATATAAGAGATATTTTGTATGTGTATGGGATTGGTCACAGATACGCAACCTGCACAGACATGAGCCGCTCATTGCTGCGTGCATGCACTGCAACAGCTCCACTGTGCTGTTGCTGCCTCACGTAGTGTGCAGCCGAGTTCTAGCATGGACACCCACAACCGTCGAAGCAACAAGAAAGCCAGCACGCGCCAGCCTCAACCGTGCCGCTGCATGCGCACAGCACCACAGCTGCACGTATCACGCACTTCAGGGGGAGGGTGCAGGGCTGGCGGCTGTCTCAGTGCCGGGAGCAGCAGCAGCATCGCCAGCCACTGCAGTTGCGTCCACTGGTGCAGCTGCAGCGGCAGCAGCATCAACGGGCACCGGAGCCACAGCAGCAGCAGCAGCAGCCGTATCTACTGTAGGGACTGTGGCAGCAGCGACATCTGCCGGCACAGCAGCGGCAGTGGCAGCGGCAATGGCACCGGGCGCCTCAGGGGCGGCGGCAGTGTCCAGGGTGGCAGTGGTGGTGGTGGTGGTGTCGGCTGCTGTTGTGTTGGTGGGCCCCTGGCGGCGGGCGCGGCGTGCAGCGCGTGCTCCTGAGCAGTTGCCGAAGGACCTCTGGCAGCCTGCCCCGCAGTGGCTGGAGGTGGTGCCGCACCAGCCACTGCACACACAAAGCAGCAGATGAACAAGGTCAGTCGTGTTCAAGAAGTGAGGTGATGCGAGCATACGGAGGCGATGATAGAAACAGCTGCCACACATTGGGACATCGACAGTGCTGTTGGCTGCCAGGAGCATGTGCATACATAGCATGGAAGCAACAGCCTAACAGTCTGGTGCAGCTTGACTGTGGTCTGCAGTACTGTAACAGCTGTCCATCCATAACGCACACATGCTCGGCTGGAATTTCAGGCTCAAAAGAAACGATGGCTGCTGCACAGCATTGCGCCCTCAGCACTCACAATTGAGAGCAGCTGTGACGTCGGAAAATCGTGGGGAGCGGCAGCACAGCAAAGCAGCAGCAGCAGCAGCAGCAGCAGCAGCAGCAGCAGCAGCAGCAGCAGCAGCAGTGCACAGAAAAAGCTTAGAAACAGCTGTGTTGCAGTATGCGTGCAGTTGCGCCTTGTATCAAACATGCACAGCTTCAAGCTGCTGCAGCGTGAGAAACTCTGCTGCACATGCACATGTCAGCAGCCACTACTCGACTGCACGACACGTAGATGCAGCCACCATCTACGTGCACTGTTGGCCCTTGTAGCTCTGCTGCAGGCTCCCCCACGCCTGCATACATGTGTCGGCTGGGATGCAAACTGCATGCAGCCTACGCAGCATGCCCCAGCATACGCATCATTGCTGCTGACACCTTGCCAAACCAGGCGCTGCTCACCACTGGCCGGATGGGCAGCACGTGCCGCCGGCAGAGGCACCGCAGGCGCCGCCAGGCGCAGCAGTGCGGCTGCAGACAGGCGGCTGCGGCGGCGGAGGAGAGGCAGGAGGAGCACCGCGGCTGCAGTGTTCGGCAGTCGTGCCGCACCAGCCGAACCTAGAGCAGCTGTGGTACACGTGTCCGATGGGACGGCGCAGAGCGGCAAAGCAGCAGACAGCGCAGCGGACGCAGCAGTCAGCACTTGTGGGCAGAGTTCAGACGGGCACACAGCCAGCACCAGTGTGAGTGCAGTCCACCTGTAGCCCATGCTCGACTGCTTTGAGCACAGAGCAAGCATGTGTGGCTGACTGCTTGCGAGACATCACAAGTGCTGCGTCCAATGCATTCTTCATGCTTCCACTGAAATGCGTTGAGGCACTGCCCATGCAGCTCGCCAGCCCCCACCCGCAGTGCGTCTGCAGCGGCTCACCACTCGCGGTTGGGGCAGCACACGCTGGCGGAGCAGGCGCCACCGGAGGGCGCAAAGGCGCGGCAGCCGCTGGGGGGAGGCGGGCTGGGCGGGGTGGGGCCGGGAGGGGCCGGTCCGCCACCGTTGCTGCCGGTGATGATGATGTCGGCACCTGTGCACACACACAGCCAGCCACAGCAGCAGCAGCAGCAGCAGCGGCAGCAGAGATCTTTACAGAGGTGCACCGCCTTGCAGCGTTTGAAGCTCTGCTGGCAGAGCTGGCTGGTGGCTGCGCAGATAGAGGCCTGTGCCTTGAGCAGCGTGCGTCCTTGCAAGCTACTGCTAATCTTGCCGCAAGAAGCGTGACTGCAGCTTCTGAGCTTTAAGCCCGTCCCAAGCATGCCTGCCAAAGCAACAGCAGCACAATGATCTGCTTGCCACAGTGCCAGCGCACGGAAGAGAGCGTCGCTTGACAGCCCTACAGCGCAGCACAGCAGTTGAGCCACACCCTGCCTGCAGGCCTGCCTGGACATTCAGGCAATGCAGAGGCTGACAGCCAGTCAGCAGTGCCTGCCGTGCCGCTCACAGTTGTGGAAGTGCTCGCCATTGCCAAAGTCGGGGCCCATGCTGCAGGCGGGCATGTTGAACTGGTTCAGCACAGGGTTGCGCAGGTCGTTGTAGTCCAGGCCGTTCCCGATGCACTGCGCAGTGTTCTCGCAGGGCGTGGAGCAGGAGTTGAGGGAGTGGCACTCCTGCGGGGGCACGCCACACGCAAACAGCGTCACTCTCATTTTTGGTTGCATGCAAGCAGGTGTGCAAGCCTTTTGCTGGTTGTGCCCAACATCGGAACAAAATCAACCTGCAGAGAACCAAGGCTATGAGGCACAACACAGAGGTGCTGCTAGCAGCCCTCAGGGAGGGCGCTCCCTGTGTATCAGCAAGCACAGTACATAGTATGGGACACACATGCGCGACACATCCGCCAGCCTTTGCACTGCACGGCTGCGTCGCTGCCGTTGACTGATGACCACAGCAGAAAGCAGCATGCGCTGGCGGTTGGCAGCAGCATGCACTCACCAACTGCAGCACGCAGCCGCCCGCGCAGTTGATGTTGGAGGAGATGATGTACTCAGGCGTGGAGTACACAAGTCGGGGTCGATACCTTGCCTCTGGAACGGCCCACTGTACTGCCTGCTCAGGATGTAGGTGCGGGTGCCCAGCCCATCAGCCCTGTAACCAGCAGCACACAACAAGCACAGCGGGTGAGGCCTGGGCGGTTCAGCTCGCTGTCTGACTGCTGACCATCTTTGGATTTGGCCTATAGCATCAAGCGTCATACCGCCGCACCTGCTCTCCACTGCACCAGATCTGCAGCGCAGCCGCGCCGCAGTGCCAGCATGCAGTGCAACAGCAGCAGCAGACACTGAATGGAAAGCCGATTCTAGCAGATTCTTAGCATGTGCAAGCGCGGCAGCAGTGCAGCATCCCTGCAGGCGGCTGCATGTGCGGCCTCACCTCTGCAGCACGTTGGCGACAAAGCAGGCCTGCGTCAGCCCGGTGCGCTGGGGGCAGATCTTGAACCTGAAGAAGCCGCCGTGGATCGTGGTGATCTGCAGGCGGCGACAGCAACAGCAGCGTGCCATTCAGCGCTGATGGAAGGAACAACTGGCTGCGAGGTGCAGGCCCACTGAGTGCGCGCTGCATCACAGGCTGCTGCAGCCTGCAGCACGTGCTGAAGCCTCCACCAGGACTTGCACATCAACTTTGGCCAACAAGCTGCCGACTTCCCATGCTCAGCACACCCCACACCAGCAGCTGGCCACTCACCGTCCAACTGAACCTGACGCGCTGCCCAGCCGAGAAGGTCGTGGCCGCCATGGGCGCCATGTTGGCAAAGTAGGAGCCCAGGCTCGGGCTGGTGACGGTCTGGAAAGGATCGCCGCACACACCTGGTGCAATGGGAGGCGGCACAGCCAGAGACAGCAGCAGACAGCAGCAGGTGAGGCCTTGCACAAATTCACACATGCATAGGCATGCAAGGCCTGCAAACGCCTGTTATTGCTAAACCCATGGACTATTCTTACTCAGATGCACGCACACATGCAGAGCAGCAAATGTTGTATCGAGATGTGTGAGAGGGCAGGTGTAAGACGACGCTGCTTGGCACCTACCAGGCTGGTTCATCCTAGCAGGCTGGCAGGAGCCACACTACAGATTTTGTTGTACTGGACTGTACTCCGCTCGACCGTTGCCTGCATTGCGATTGTACGCAATCCCCGCAGGCGTGGTGGGTAAGGCGTTGGCGCTAGTGCGCGGGAGTTGCGGGACTCGGGGTAGGACAGCCAGCCGTGGCCCTGCACGCCAGCCACGAGGAACGCTGCAAACAGCAGCGTGAAAGCGCTGCCTCTCATGTTAGTTGGTTGCTAAGACACTTGCAGAAGTGATCAAAACACTGTGCTGTTGTGAACGGTATGGCGCGAAGTAAGGCCGAGAGGAGATACTGACCACTCTGTCCAGACGCCCTTATATACAGGCTTCGCGATGCATTTTATGTCTTACATGGGACGTGGTAGCTTGTGGTAGCGTCCCACCGTAGCTGCCACGCAGCTTGCACTGTTCAGCTGCTTCCCAGCTCGCACTGTTGATGAGACACAGACGATGCACACGCGAATGAATGAAGTAAGATGAAAAGAGTTACACGTAAAACTTGATATAGCACTGCAGGTAGCACCCGGGTCGGCCGATGACGGGCAACGACCAGGCTGTGTCCCACGGTATACGCCTGCAGACTGGCCTCAGCACAGTTGAGGTCCTTGTGCTGTGCCCAGCACCAATGATAGTAGAACGTATGCTTGAGCATGTTCGTGGCATGATTGCCAGTGGCTGCCCAGCAAGCGGTTGGCATGACCCTCAACTTGGGACAGGCACCGTGTGGCCCACACGGTTGATGCGGCATCAAGACATGTGCGCTGCTTTGGCGTTTTGAAGAGTTTGCAAAGAACAAGCTGGCGTAGAAACCAGACATATGCACGGCAGGGCCATCCATGCACTGCTCAGCCCACAAAATACCCAAATCCTGCCGAACCCTGCTACAACAGCACCCACTGGCACACACGCTGCAGGCGCCGGACTGGTGTGTCCTTGTGGTTTGGTAACCAAGCAACTGCTTGTGCAGGTGCTGCCCACACAGCAGCCCACCTCAGGGTCTGCTGCCTGGCTGCTGTTGCTGCTGCTGCTGCTGCTGTTGTTGCTGCTGCTGCTTGGGCAGTGGCCGCCCCACCATCTCCCAGGCTGTGCCGAAGGCGGACATGCTGGTGGGCGCCTCGCTGTTGACCAGGCCAAAGCTCTCCAGCGCGTAGAAGCCGCCAGCAGCAGCCAGCCCCGTCAGCAGCAGGCTGCCAGCCAGCGCCTTCACCTGCAACAGCAGCAGCAGCAGCAGCAGCAGCACGGTGTGACAGCCAGCATGACACTGAAAAGAAGAAGGTATGCAGCTGCAAATGTCCGAACCACGCCAAGGGCACTAAAGCGTGTGGGTGTTTCTGCAAGGCTTTGGGTCCTGCCGTGCCCTGTGGCTGCAGCAGGCGGGCGTTGCTGAAGCTTGGCCACTGCCTTGCGCCACAGCACTGCACCAGCATGCGCAGGCCTTGCCGCTGTGTGCAGCCGACCTCTCTGCTTGTGTGGCGCGGCAGAGACACTCAGGCCGCTGCAGGCACAGCAGTACTCTTTGCCGGCTGACTGCACTTTGTCCCACTGCTGACACAAGCGCTGCATAGCACGATGAGCATGCAGGCAGTCGATGGCAGCTTATCTTGTGTTGCAATTGCTCACCGCATGAGGTAATACCTTCCGCCTGAGGCTGGCGTCTATGCCCTCAGCTGCTAGCCTGCACAAAACGCCACGTACAAAGCATACCTGGTAAGCACAGCCATGGCACATGTGCTGGCATACCATACATGCCACTGTGCTGCATACAGCACAGCCTCAGCTGCTGGGGCAGGCATACCAGCAGTGCACATGCACATGATTGAGCACGCTGCTTGTAGCATTGCTGCAGCAGCTTCTGGTGTACTGACGGCTTTGCAGAGCTGTCGAAGCTTGGTCCCAGTCATGTTGCTGCTGGTGATGCTGCATCTCAGCAGAACTGCTGCTGCCGCTGACAGCCATTGGCACACTAGAGTCGCTGCTTACTGTTTTCCAGCCTGCTTGTATGAAACAGAAGCTGTCAACAGCAGGCCTGCAAAGCAATGGCATTGACAGCGTCAGAATCACTTTAGCAGCAGCAGCAGCAGCAGCAGCGATGGGAGCAGGCTGTGCTGGCTGGCTTACCAGAGCCCAGAATACCAGAGCCTATCAGGATCACATGAAACGGCTTTATGTCTACAATGGTTTCCTTGCGATCTGGTTTATCTTGCATTACATGCGCGGCGCTGTTGAGGGCTCAGCAAGGCCTGCTGGTGCCACACTGTTTTGTTGGCGTCGAACTGAAGCAGAATCAATGTAAAGCGCAAAAAAATTCAAAATAATCTAAAAACAATTCAAGTGAACCGCTTATGGCCGACTTCAGATGTCGGACTTCTAACAAAGCCTATCTCGAGGTACACCTGCCCTGCTTCCACACAGGACGAGTGCTGCGGAATGCACCTGCGTAAGGATGGGCAGACAATGCTCACCTCACTGATTTGTCCCAAGCACCCAATGCACAAACCATCCAGCACGATTTCTGACAAGTTCCCAGGTTCAAGCTGGCTGGGTCCATCAGTGTGTACTTCAGCTCTGCCGTCCAGCTAGCTGCGGTACTGCTACATAGTATGGCTGCGTTTTTTATATGAATGAAATTGATCTAGCACCGCACCTTGAAGGATCTCCATGGCCTGCACGTAGTGCCTGCAGAACTCCTCTGTACATCACACATTGTTCTGCAACACCTCGCCTGATGTCGCAGAACCCTTCACACGCTTACTCGTACCAAGTAAATGTTCGTTCCAGGCTATTAGCCTTGTGCATGAAGCGCTCTTTCACAAAACACGTGCTTGTAACAGGGTCACTCGTCTTCTTCCGCCGATCGTCGCCACTACAGCAACATCGCTGGGCAAACCTGCTTCGTTCTGCTGCAAAGTTTGCGTAGCACGTGTCGGTGCACCTGGTGGCGAACCAGAACAGTTGTCTGCAGCAGCGGAGCCAGCTTGGGAGCCAACGAACCAGCATACCGAATTGCTCCACCTCAAGGTAACTTACACGCTATGGTATTTGAACGAAATCCGGCTACGCTCAGGCCGTGAACAGCAACTTGAAAGAGGAAGCACACGCTTTCCTTTCTTCGCTGTGTTTGAGGCGTTGGACAGCCAAGCTTGTGTACTGCAGGCAATTGATGAACCACAGCCCATTTTGACCTAAACCGGCCTTTAGGCGCTGCCATGCTCAGACATTCTGCAGACAACCCTAGTCCCCACGCTTGCAGCAGCTCCACCTCAAGCTGCTTAGTCCCTCACTGCGCTGCATCACGTTGTGCTGCTGCAGGGCTGTGCAGCGAGCATGATGCTTCACAGTGGCAGCACCCGTATGCTGCAGCAGCAGCACCAGGCAGCTCGCCAGCAGCGCCCGCTGCTGCCTGCGCCTCGCCGCACACGCAGCAGCAGGGCTGTGCAGGTTGCAGCCACTGCCACCGCGCCTGCGCCAGCGCCTGCAGCAGCAGCAGACCTCACCAAGCAGATCGTGGCGGATGAGGCGCAGTATGTGCTGCAGACGTACGGGCGCCCTGCAGACATTGTGTTTGTGCGGGGCGAGGGCAGCAAGCTGTATGACGCCAACGGCAAGGAGTACCTGGACATGGCTGCAGGTGCGGCTGCCTGCAGGATGTTTAAACGCTGTCCTTTCATATAGTCTGTTTGTGTTTTGGACTGCTGCATGCTGCCATGTGCTGCGCATGATGGGGCTGCAGTGCCTGGCTGCAGCTGTGCTGGCTGCTGTGCTGCTGTGTGTGGATGGCCATGATGCCGTAGGCTGATGCTGGCAGCAGCGCTGGTGACAAGCATACCGAGCTGCCTGGGTCCAGCATAGGGATGTGCGTGTGGATGTGGTCTGGCCTGAGACCCACCACTCTGCTGCCACATGCCAAGTAGTAGTAGCAGAGGTCTGAGCAGCGCGTCCTGCAAGCTGCACTACTGCCGACAGCACCTGCATAAAGGGTTGCACAGCCTCTTGAGTTTCTTAAATGTGCACTGCTGCCAAGCAACAAGATGTGTTGGCCTAGCAGGCAGACCATGGCTACTTGCAGCGAACAGCCACATGTTGGAGCCTGCTCAAGCATCGTTGTGTGGCATTCCTCACTGCTGCCTGCAGGCATTGCCGTTAACGCGTTGGGCCACAGTGACCCGCGCTGGTACGCAGCACTGGCGGCACAGGCACAGCAGCTGACACACACCAGCAACCTGTTCCACACAGTGCCACAGGTATGGCTGCTATGAGAGCAGCGCTGCAGCAGCATGTGGCGGCGGCTGCCAGTGCAGTCGATGAGTCATGCTGTACGCCGTCACCGTTGCATGCGTGCAGGGTTGCTGTTGCAGCGCTTCCGCATGCCGAGCCGTGCTGTGCAGCGCCATAAAAAAGCAGCAGACAGTGTACACGCTCACCATTGCTCCGCTGCTACCTCATGCCTGCTGCTTGCACTGCAACAATTTCGCAATGTTTGTCTGTGCCTGCATCTGCACACCTGCGGCTGTGCGCGTGCTGCTCAGGTCGAGCTGGCCAAGCGGCTGGTGCACAACAGCTTTGCTGACAAGGCCTTCTTCTGCAACAGCGGCACAGAGGCCAACGAGGGCGCCATCAAGTTTGCGCGCAAGTTTGCGCGCGTGCAGGCAGGCATCGACCCCTACGACGCCACGGTGCGTGCGGGCAGCGGCTCATCATTATCAGCAGCGGTAGCAGCAGCATGTTCCCTACACAATTTGTGTTGCTTTCATATTGCAGCAGGCACCAACAACACAACGTCCCGCAGCAGCAGCACAGTACGCACTTGCACAACCTCATGTGCCAGTGCCCCATGCCACCCTGTCCTGCATGCTTAGTATTGTCGTACAAGCTCTTTTCACTATCCAACCCTGTTGTGTCGCCCCTCGCCGCAGGCCTCCGCGCCTCACGAGCTGGTGTCCTTCACCAGCTGCTTCCACGGGCGCACCATGGGCGCGCTGGCGCTCACCTACAAGGAGCAGTACAAGAGCCCCTTCCTGCCAGTGATGCCGGGCCACGTGCTGGCCGAGTACAACAACCTGGACAGCGCGGCAGCCGTCATCAAGAAGGGCAAGACGGCGGCCGTGTTTGTGGAGCCGGTGCAGGTGCGGCTGGTGCAGTGCAGCGCACTGCTGCCCACCTGCAGAGCATGACCACACAGCAGCAGTGCGGGTACAGCGTGGATGCTTCCAGCTGTGGCAGCCGACTCTGCACACAGCCAGGCAAGCCAGCTTCCTCTGACGCCCTCTGGCATTGCCCGTGCTGGCTTCAAGACATGTGTGTTTGGGCACCTCGGCAGCCGACTGCCGTGCATGTCCACATACACCACCCTATGCATGTCCACATACACCACCCTATGCATGTCCACACACACCACCCTATGCATGTCCACATACACCACCCTGTGCATGTCCACATACACCACCCTATGCCGTGCATGTCCACATACACCACCCTGTGCATGTCCACATACACCACCCTGTGCATGTCCACATACACCACCCTGTGCATGTCCACATACACCACCCTATGCAAGAGCTCCTCACGCTCGGCTGTGCTGCTCCTGCTGTCGTGTGGCTTGCTCTCTTTGTCTGCCGTCCCTGCAGGGCGAGGGCGGCTGCACGCCCAGCCAGCAGGCCTTCCTGTCTGGCCTGCGCCAGCTGTGTGACGAGGCGGGCGCGCTGCTGGTGTTTGACGAGGTGCAGTGCGGGCTGGGCCGCACCGGCAAGCTGTGGGGCTACGAGAACTACGGCGTGGAGCCAGACCTGATGAGCCTGGCCAAGCCGCTGGCGGGCGGGCTGCCCATCGGGGCGGTGCTGCTCAAGCAGAAGGTGGCAGACGTGATGAAGCCAGGTGCGCGGGAGGAGAGGAGGCAGGGGCGTGTGTGACTGTCTGTTGGTGCGCAGTGGCCATGGCTTGCTGCTGTGGTTGCGTTGGGAGACTGGTGGAGGCTGGGATGACGGGCAGGCAGTGGGTGCTGAGCGTGGGCTGATTCTGGCACGACACAATGTGGGGTGAAGCACCATATGCTGTGCAGAACACCTACACATGCACACGCGTGGCATGCTGACATCGTTGCTGTGTCCGTGCTGCCTGCTGCCTCCCTTTCCCGTGTGATGATGCTGCTGCCTCCCTCCTCCCAGGTGACCACGGCTCCACGTTTGCGGGCAACCCGCTGGTGTGCGCCACCGCCTGCACCGTGTTTGACACCATCGCCGACCCAGCCTTCCTGGCCAGCGTGGTGGCCAAGGGCGAGCGGCTGCGGCAGGGGCTGCGCGCCGCCACGGCTGGCAACAAGCACGTCAAGGAGGTGCGCGATGCGTCCTGATGCAGTTGCGGTTCGCTACGTGTCAATGAGAAGCTGCACAGAGGGACAACACCCGCGCAGGTGCTGGCTGTTCATGGTTGATGCGTCTTTGTTGGTGGCTTACCTGCTGTGCTGAGCAGCGGTGAGCTCAAGGCAGAGGCACGCAGGGCTTGCGCAATCAACCCTGCAGCGTGCAGATGCGCAAAGGCACCATACAACCAACGCATGCAGCGGCACCGCTACCTCAGGTGGCCCACCTGCTCCCTGCTTGCTGCTACTGACGCCTCCTGCACTGCTGCTGCCTGCACTGCTGCGCTGGTGTTGCCGCTGCTGCTCTCCTGCAGGTGCGTGGCCTGGGCTTGCTGGTGGGTGTGCAGCTGGACTTCATGGCAGGCCCGGTGGTGGACAAGGCGCGCGCTGCGGGGCTGCTGGTCATCACTGCTGGCAAGGGCGACGTGGTGCGGCTGGTGCCGCCGCTGACGGTGACTGAGGCGGAGATCGACCACTGCTGCAAGGTGCTGGGCAAGGTGATCGCTGAGGCGGCACCCGCCAGCTGAAGCATCATGAGCAGCGAGGTGGTGCGCTGGGAGATGCAGCAGCTTGCGGAGCGTTGCAGTGCGGCGCTGGTTCTGGCAGCTGCAGCAACAGCAGGCTGGTGCAGCGGCGGCAGCAGCAGCAGCAGCAACAGCAGCAGGCATAGCTGCCCTGCTGTTTGCGCTATGGTAGTGGCGTGCGGCTGTGCTGTGGGATGTCTTGTACAGTAGCTAGCATGACTATAGTCGGTGTGGCCTTGAGAAGATTTTGCCAAGTGCTGTCCTTGAGCTGGTTGTATTGCAAGGCTTAGTGGGTTCAGTTGTGCACTGTCGAGTGGTCAAGTCAGGGTATGCAGCACCTTCCAGCAATTGTCAAGTCCGTGGCCCACCGACTGGCCTGGCACTGACAGAGCATTGCTCATGATGCAGCCCGGGCTCTGCCACTTGGTTTCAGTTGATGGATCCGTTGATTGGTGTCATGACATCGTCGTTGTGCCAACGGTTCCTCACTGTAACAAGTTGGAATTTTGTGCGATGTCACCTCATTGCGCTGATCCAAAAATCAAGCGACAGCAGCATGCCGCAGCAGCACACTATGCCCTAGCAAGCGTCAAAGTGGCTCCCAGCATGCACTGGACTGGCAAATCCCACTTTTCAAGTCATTATCTTGTTACAATGCAAAACCCAAAGTGATCAGCCCCCAATGCATGTGGCAAGACCACAACTGTAAGCTTGATACAGTAGGTACGTACCTATATGTTTGCACTAGTTTGTGTCCATGTCAGGGCAGCTGTCACCACACATACGGTATGAAGGCGCGCCTACTGGCAGGGTACGCCGCACCAAACCTCTGCTTGTACCATGCGTGGTGCGACCTGGCGCGTGGCGCCAGGTTGCACACCGTGGCCAGCACAAACGCCCAGGGCGCCAGGGAGGCTGTGCTGCATGCTATTGCGTATCCCAGCCACTCCAGCGACTCTGCTGCGTAGTTTGCTGCTGACACATACTCGAACAGGCCGCCCCTGAGGATCTTGTAGCCTGGCGGCAGCGCAGCAGGCAGCAGCGCAGCAGGTGGCAGCGCAGCAGGCAGAGCGCGGCGCATGCACAGGCAGCTCAGCTGGCGCTGTCCAATGAGGACAGCATTGGAAAGTGCAGCACAACGGCCTGGCTGGTTACCGAAAGGCCACGCCATGCAGCTGTGGTTTCTCCCAGCTGTGACTGCGTCGGACACAGCACCTTGTACAACCTGCCAATCGCCATCTACCCTGGGTTCTGCTGCTGCTGCTACTGCAGGTTTCAACTGCACATGGGCCGCCGCCAGCGCCCACCTGTGTCGCCAGCCGACTGCCGCAGGTTGCGCAGCAGGCTGTCGCAGTGCATGTTGGCCGCGCAGCCCGCAGCCCACAGGCCCAGCCCCAGCACATGGTGCGGCGCCCAGGCTGCGCCAGGCGGCAGGTGCGCCAGCAGGCACCAGCCCTGCAGGCATTATATGAGTTGCAGTAAAAGGCATGGGGCACATCTTGCACCTCAGGGCGTGAAGCGCACGCGCAAGTTTTGCTGCCCGGGATATGAGCAAGGGAAAGACTAGCCGTGCCCTCAACAGCAGTTCAACTTGCTTGCTGCTTCTTGTGGTGCGCTTATCTCCACATCTATCCCTCCGCAGATCTCCCGCATGCTGAAGCAGAATGGCAGCCGCGGCCGCAGCCTGGTCATGGGTGCTACTACCAGGCAAGGTGTGTTCAATAGAGCACATCAGCAGCCCACTGCACCCAAGCCTCTGACAATGCACTGGCAGCAGCAGCTTGCTGCTGTATGTTCATGCTTGCCTGCAGGAAGCCGTTGCAGCAGCAGAAGAGTGCTGCCATGGCCCACAAAGTGAGCGCGGTGCGCTTGCCGCCCCTCAAGCGCAGCGGGTAGATGAGGCTGCGGTTGGTGTAGTGCAACAGGAAGGCAGCTGCTATGCATGTCCTTGGGTCTGGCTGCAGCTGCAGCTGCTGGCTGTGGGACGCTGCATGTACAGAGGGACAAGCAGAGCTGGCAGCTCCTGTGTCTGTTGGCAGCAGCAGCAGCAGCAGCAGCAGCAGCAGCAGCAGCAGCAGCATTGGACGCAGCTGTCAGGCACAGCGCCAACTTCAGGGCCGGCATTGGGTGGAACACATGCCAACTGCCAGCTGCGCTGGCAGTCCTGCCCAGCATGCCCAGCTGCTGCATTTTATTCTATGCCATGCTATGCTAGGTCGTGCCATGAGCCTGGTTCAGTGCTGCGGCCAGCAGGCTGCCGGCTCACCATCCATGCCGCCCTGGCTGGCAGGGAGGCGCTGCCCCACCACCAGGCCTGCTGCTGTGAGGAGAACCACCTGCGCATGACAGCCAGACCATGTCACCAGCTCACTGGATGTCATGAGCAGTCATAGTGGGTGCCCAAAGACTAGAACCTATTCCTCTTGATTTTCCGGTGCTGCTGATGTGCTGCTGCTGATGCTGCTGTTCCAGCTGCCTGGCTAGCACAGACCCCACCTCCACCTCCAATACATATGCTAAGTGCTCGCCATCATGACCTGTGTGATCAGCTTCAAAGGCAGCACGCACCTTCCGTAAGGAGCCCGCAAGTCGCTGCACAGCAGTAATATGCCGGAAGCAACACCGAATGCTATGAGGCCCCAACAAAGAAGCTCGTGCAGTGCTTCAGTATCTTCGAGCCATTCCATCTCGATGCAAGTGATGTACGAAGGCGCTGCAGGCTGCTATCCTTCTGGGCACTGCTGAGGTGGTGCCTGCGGTTCCAAAGTTCACAGCATCGCACACGCTTTAGAAGACAGTATAAGCAGACCTGGGGCGCTGAGCAACGTTTCAGCAGTTACAGATGTTGCCGTCAAGTTTATAGCTGCAGGGCAATGCAGAAGCTGGCAGGACACTGCTATAACAGGGGATCCAGCTGGATCAGGCTGCAGCCTGACGCTAGAAGCAACTCATGTTGAAGGTGACGCCTGTGTTGCTAGAGCAGTGACGTGGTTGCATGTTTTTATCATCTGTTTTACTGTTTGCAACAGTGATCTGTGCAGCTGCTGATGGTTGCGGTCAGACCCTGGGCCATGCCTCAGGCACAGGCACAAGGTAAACGTAATTGCACAGGCTGGGTGACCATACTTGAAAGCACCATCATGTTACACATAAGTGCAGCCAACATGCACAAACCTTCCACAGGCCACTGAGTATTGGCCACAAGCTGCTGTGCAGTCGCTGTAATATGCACACCCATGCCACCACTCCCACACCAAGAGTGCAAGCGCACTCTAGAGCCACATTTGGTTGCCGTGCACAACACATGAGATGATGACGCAGCTGTCTGTTCCTCCACGCTGCAACCGGCATGCAGTTGTTTAGGCATGACCACAGGGATACATGTGCATGCCACAACCAAGCAAGAAGCTGTCAAGAACACAAGGCACCTACTCTAGTGCGGCAGCAGCAGGGGTCAACAACAGACATGAAAGCAGTGCACAGGACTGCGTGTGGGATGCTATGCAGCTGGCCAATATGCACCCGGTTGCCGCGCTGGTGACATAACATAGCAGATGTGTGACATGCTTTGCAGCAACAACCCCATGCATGATCCAGCAGCTGGCAAGCCTGGTGAGGGTGCTGCCAGGCGCGCAAGCAGCACACGCGCCCGCGACATACAAAGAATTATACACAGCTTGACTGGTCAAGCCGGAAAGAATGATGCTGCGCCGAAAGAATTGATTCCAAACATCCTACCCTACAAGACACACCAGCAACACTGCCGCAGCCTGGCAGGTAAAAAACCTGCCAGCTGGACACATCACAGCTCTTGAACCATTTAGCAATAAAATCACCAACGTCAAACCGCCTGTAAACAGCAGGCAGCTTAAGGCAGTGCGTTCACGGCCTGCAGGGCAGCGCCTGCCAGGGCACCCTTGGCGCCGTGGCCGGTGCCGACTGCGCCTGCTGCCAGCGCCACCAGGTTAGGGCTCTCCTTGGTCTCAATGGTCACGCCGTTGGGGCAGGTGCACACGTTCTTGCAGGATGAGTAGATGACCTTGTCCTCGCAGTCGTACTTGACGCTCTCCTCGTCGCCGCACTCCTCGTCCGCGACCATGCGGGTGCCAGGCTTGCAGATCTCGCGGCAGATCTCCTTGCCCTTGCCGTCCTTGCCCCCGGCAGCACCACCGGCAGCACCACCGGCAGCAGCACCAGCGCCGGCAGCGCCGCCCAGCAGGTGGCCCAGGGGGTGCTGCAGGACAATCTCGCCGTTCTTGGTCACGGGGGTGGACTCAAACAGGCGCCCTGGTGGGGGGAGGGGGGCAGCAGCAGGCAGCAGCAGGCAGCAGGCTGGTCAGCGACTGGACTCTGGGTGATGCAAGTGCTAAGAAGCAGAGGTGGCAACAGTGCAGCTGGTTGTGCAATCACAATGCATGTGCTGACAGGGCTGTGGCTGGCAGCAGTTGCCCACTGCCAGGCAGCAGGCAGTGAGTGTCCTGACAGTGCATGCAGAGCAGCGCCTAAGAGCAAGCAACCTGCATGACGTGCAGGGCAGTGATGAAGTAGGCATGTGATGCTGCTGTTGCTGCTGTGACAGTGGTGGTGGCATGCTGCTGCTGAGAAGTGACACCGCAGCACATACTGAACAGCATGCACAGCAGCAGTGTGTCAGCGCTGCCAGCAGGGTACTCACTGCCCTTGTTGTTCAGGTCGATGGTGGGCACGTTGACCTCGATCACGTTGTCGGCGGTGAAGCACTTGGTGGTGCACTCGATGAAGTCCTTGGCCTTCTCAGTGGGCTTGCACTTGTACTCCAGCTCACGTGTGACCTTGCAGAACTCCTGCTTCTTGTCGTCGCACTTCTTCTCGCACTCGCACTTTGACATGTCCATGTTATGTGCAGCCGACAGGGACTTGTGCAGTGCGCTGACGCTCTCGGACACGCTGTTGACAGCGGCGTGTGGGTTGGGCAGTGTGACGTCAACGGTGCCGTTGGCTGCCACAAGGGCAGCTGCTGCGAACAGCAGCGCAATGCTGAGGGCCTGCGATGCAAAATACATAGCAGCATATGTGTTAGGCACGCAGTGGGCCAATCGCAGGCGTCCATGCCGAGAGCATCGGGCCATAGATGCGCGCCAAAGCACCTGCTGCCTGAGCTGTATTCACATGAGGCTGACTAGCAGCAATATATCATCTATTAATTTAAAAAACATTGTCTTATGCATAATTAACCTCTGCAGCTGGTCGCATTGGGTAGTTGGTGCTGCTGTCGAACCACGCAATTGCTGCAACCAGACCAACCTAATGATCCGGCATAGCTGTTGCTGTCATTATTAGTTTGGATTAATACTGCTGCAGATTTCGAGGTAGTGCTGCTGCTTGTTGCTGCTGCATCCTGCTGCTGCGAAGGCGTGTGCGCGTGCTGCTCACCTTGTTCATCCTGCCTGTTTGCGTGGCTTGCAAAAGGTTGCTACCCGTGGTTAGCCTGCAAACAAACAACAACTAATTATAAGCATACAATAGGAGTGATCAGGTGGGCATGGCTGTATGCTGGCTAGCGCGGGATGCTTGGGCACGTACGTACGATGGTGATCTAGGCAAGACTTGCTAATACTGAAAGAATGTAAATACACACCTGTATATGCGTGATCGATGGTCGAAGTGATGTTGCTGTTCAGAGCTGAGCTTATAAGTTCTTTCCAGCCGGCTCAGAATCTCGACCGTCACGCGGACAGGACCGTTGTGAGGTAAAGGCAGCATCTACAAGAAACTTGCTGTGCTTTTACAACCTTAAATAAATCTGATTGTTTTTACCTGCCAGAAAATGGCTGGCGTCCCGACAATTGCCTTGAAGAATACCTTGACACCGATTGCGCAGAGACCCCGCTGTCAATCACCTAAACAAGCTTAGTATTCGATATATAGATTATAATGCGGCATCTTTTGTCGTGCCAGACGACCTACGAGATATTCACAGGTAGTTGGTTCGGTTGACGCACTGCACCAATTGGCTCGTCTTCAAACTACGGGAGGAAACGCCAGTAGAACAAGGCTGGCAGATATACATACATATTGCTTTGACACCGCGCCGAAAGCATTGCGGGCATTGTAGTAAGCAACCGATACCGCAAGTTACAGGACATGCGTGCATGTACTTCACACCCGGATTCTGTCGTGCAGCATGCCACGCACCTCCGCCACATCCACTACCCGCATGCAAACGGCAACCTTAGCTTGAAGACGTTCTTCCAGTCGCTACACCCAGCGCCTGACTCTGTACATCACTCAGCAATGCGGCCCGTGGGCTGCCGCAGCATCGCCAGGTGCGCCACGTCAGCGACTGACAGGTGCATGTCGCGCCCATGCAGCACCGACTGGTTCTTCAGGATCAGCTCCACAATCTCCTCCTTGGGAGCATTCAGCTCGTAGCAGATGGCCCGGATGCCCAGCTTCAGCGCCTCAGCCTGCTTCTGCGCTCGCAGAACAAACAGCAGAGGGGGCACAGCCGGGCATTGGAGAGAGGGGTGAGTTGATGGCAGCTTCAGCGGCCGCAGTTGCACTGTGCCGAGCAGCCAACCACATGCCAAGCCGCAGCCACAGGCCAAGCCTGCCAGCAACCAAGGGGTTGCAATGCGAAAACCTGTGCAATGCAGTACAGGCGCCGGGCGGCCAAGCTGCGCTCACGTGCACCCCAATCCAGCCACCAAGCTGCAGCACTGCTGCAACAGCTGCTCCGCGGCAACAATGCAACCCATAACGCTCTACATGCAGCCACAGCACCCTTGTTTACATGCAACTGCCGACAAACCCCAACTAGCCCTGCACCCAACCAACCGCATGCGCTGCCGCCCTGCCCCTGCCCCTGCCCAGCCGCACCTGTGTGTCGAACAGCAGCCCCGGCTGTATGGTGACCATCTCTATGGCCTGGTCCGTGGTCACGCCCACCACATCAGCCACGGTGCGCACCCTGTCCAGCAGCTCATCGGGGGCCATGGCCGCCAGGCCCCGCTTCTTGAAGACCATGGCCTTGGCGGTGCCCAGCGGCACGCCCAGCGTGTTGGTCAGCACCTCAAGGCTGCTCTTCTCTGCAGGGCAGACGACAGCAGCAGCAGCAGCGGCGGCAGGTGGTGCTGCCTTCAGTGAAGTTGAGAGGTGGCTGCAGTGCTGCCACCTGCACACATGCTGCGAGCTACCTGATGGTGACTTCCAGAAGAGCAAGGCTATTGCTGCAGCATTGCCTGCCTGCAGCTGCCCGGCATGTTGGGCAGCATCAGCATGCTGCCATGCACTGCAGGGCCAGAGCAATGTTGAAATTCAGTCCAGGCAGTATACAGTGTGGACAGAGGGCTCAGTGGTGCATGTGGATGAGGGTGGAAGCAGCAGCAGCAGCTGGCGACGCTGCTGCTGCTGCTGCTGCTGCTGAGGGTCATGGGGCAGTGCAGCATTGCTGACAATGCAGACACTGCAACCTGCCGGGCCTGATGACGTTTTGTGCAGCTGTGCATGCGCTAGACAGCATGCCGCTGCGGCCGCCCAGAAATGTGCAGGCGCTTGCGCATGGATACTGCTGCATGCACGGCGTCTTGCGCGTTGACACTGCCGAGCATGTCAAGCTATGCGGTTGCCAGGGTTGCAGCCACAGCGAAGAACAACCACCACCTGACACAAACATCCAAACAACATGGACTCAGGTGCAGTGCCCTGCGAGCCAGGTCACAGCCAGGAACATAACGCTGGCCACAGCAGCAGCAGCAGCAGCGTTGCTGGCTCACGGTCATCGTCCAGGGGCTGCGCTGCGATGATGTCTGCGACCTGCTCCACGTCAAGCGTGTCGGCTGCCTCCGGCGCTGCTCGTAGCCGCACAGCACTGCTGCATCGCCGCGCCTGGCTGGTGCTGCCTGCAGCAGTAGCAGCAGCAGCAGAGCAGCGCGACCTGAACAGCAGAAGCTGTATTGCTCATGAACAAGCAGCTGCAGCTCCTACCGTTGAGCAGGAGATATGCTGAGTCATTTCATTGTGAGCAGTGCATGCATGTATGCAGAAGGTGATGAGATCAGCATCGCACAGAGCCACAGGACCAGCAGGACTGACTCCCACCTGCTAGTCTACTGCTTGCTCTTGCGCTGCTGTTGCCCTTCTGGCACTGCGAAGGCGAGAATAAGTATCAGCATGTGCATGAAAGTTCAAGACCATTCTTACTTGCAGCTGCCTGTGCGGCACCTTGCAAGCGTTGAAGGAACGGGAAAGCAGCATAGCTGTTGAAGAACTACGTGCGCACGATCTTCCCACGTTGTTGTCAGTCAAGCTATTACGACTTCTTTGTACTTACTAGCAAGTGCTTAGCGCGTCCGACGGGAGTGCTGCACATATGTGCCTTACTGAACCGCCTGACGTGGGCAGGCAGGGTTTGCACATCCCGCACCCCGATGGGGGTGCAAGGGCCTGCAGTGAGGGCTCTCCAGGGGCCATGCCGGGGGCTGCGCCTGAGGCTTGGGAGACGATGTTACCAGCTATCAAACAAGGTGATCCATCTGTGCTTCGCTAGCACTGTTTAGTGCCATCACATGACGCAAGGGCAAACCCTGCAGGCTGCCCAGGCAGCGTCAAAACCGCAAACAGGCCAGCACAGCTGCTACAATCCTGCAAGCCTGGTCTGAATCAGGCCAGACTAGATTTGGCTACAATGCTCAGCAGCAGCCACTCACCAGATGACAAAGCAACAAAGTACTGTCAGAACTTCACCCTGCACAGCCCGGGGACAGTTCATGTCAACTGAGATGCACCTGCATGTTGGTGTGGACATGCTGTAAGATTGCACAGCCTTGTCGCATGCAAAATGATTCCCAAAGAACCCAACGACAATATGCATGCAAGCTGCAGCGTGTCTCCACCGCACATGACGCAGAAATAACATGTGCTGTGTGTTGTGCTCTTCACGCTATGCCTGGCCACCATCATGAGTGGCATTTTCAGATCCCACCTGTCTACCACAGCAGATAGGTGAGTGGATGGTTTCCACCAACACATCAACAGCTCGTTCCTATGCATGTAACATGTGTTGTGTGGCTGCACAAGAAGGTTTCCATAGTGCTGCCAATGCCTGCCCCTGAACCCCACACGCCAACTGAGTGCTGCTGCGCAAATGGCAGCCACAGCGCAAGCTCACCACGTACCACACATGCAGCACGACACCAGTGCACTCAAACTGTGCTCAGTGTTGTGCTGTTGATTTCAGCACACGCAACAACATACATGGTTTCTGCTATCGCGCAACAGAGCATGCCCTTGGCAATTGACAGTAAAAGGCTCATTGTCTGTACGCTGCACCTCTCGCGGCACCACTGAAAACAAACAGTTCAGCAGCAGCATGCAGCAGCTGCACTGAGAGGCACAGCACACGGCCCAACACGACCACAGCCGAGCAGTACACACAAGCAGCAGCCACATGATAAACACCTGTGAATAAGCACCACTTGTGAAGAAGCACCACCCTCGGCTGCAGTGTCTTACCGTGCCATGCCCTCATAAACATAAATAAGTTTCCAAGAGCCATACTCAACAGTTAAAACAGTCCTCAGATTGGTTCACCAAATGAAGGCATTCACTAATATGTCAAGCTGCCCCGTTTGACTCCCTTGAGTCGATACATCGCCAAGCGCAGCACAACTTGAGGCAACTGCAGTGCACACAGGCCACAACTGCAGTGCACACAGGCCACAACTGCAGTGCACACAGGCCACAACTGCAGTGCACACAGGCCACAACTGCAGTGCACACAGGCCACAACTGCAGTGCACACAGGCCACAACTTGAGGCAACTGCAGTGCACACAGGCCACAGGGCCACGCGGCTCCCCTCGTGCCACCAGCAGTACCAGAGCCCACATGTGCAGCGCAATATGGTGGCTACATCCCAAAACAAGAGCTGTCAGCCGTCACAACCCCATGCCTGCAGCACTGGTGCAACCACTCTCCACAGGTGCTGCCAGCGCCAGGAAAATCTGAAAACTGCCAAACAGCAGTAGCAGCCATGTGTGCTGGTCATCCCATTCCCAGTCGTCCAGCCCCAACCACATGCAGCGGCAACCTTCACCGCCTGAGCCGCCTGCTGGCAGGCCATCACGCAGGGCACAGCACACCGCCACTCCCCGCCCCACCCTCATCATGCTGCTCACACACACTCACGCGCACAACCACCTCAAAACATCCACGACATACGCGCTAATCTGTTGGCTGGTAAGTTTTGACTGCGTGTGGGTGGTGGTGGACACTCACACAGTCACACCACTCCGCCGGCGCCTCACAGGAACTTGAGGCGTGCCGCCGCCTCCAGCAGGCCCAGGCACAGCAGCCTGCAGCCCGCCGTGATGCCCAGCAGCACGCCCAGGTTGCCGCCCACACTCAGCCCCGTGCGCATGGCGGGCGGCAGCAAGCTCAGCCCCGGCACACCCTCAGGGCCTGCTTCGCCGCCTGTGAAGATGAGGCCGTCGAACTCGTTGGCGGCCGCGGCGTCCGTGGCGAAGGAGAAGTAGCTGATGCGCGGGATCCACGCAAAGTACACCGGGATGCTGCGCACCTGCGCGGGCGAGGAGCAGCGGGCGGCCACAATGAGGGCGGGCAGGTGGTCAGCAAGGTGAAGGAGTTGGCAGCGCAGCAGGAGGAGAGTTGGACAGGTAGGGGCAAGAGCCAGGGAGCGCGCCAGCGTGCGTGACATGCAACACATCAGCACAGCGGGGTGCGCTGCTGGCAACAGTGCCATCAGCGCACCCTCGTCATCCTCTGTCCCCATCACTCACCAGGTATCCCGAGAAGCTGAGCAGGAACACCAGCAGGATGGACAGCACCGCCACGCCGACCTTGCTGTCGGGCGTGACGATGGCCGCCATGTAGCCCAGCGTCTCGCTGGCCAGCGCAAACAGCACCAGCGTGGCCCACCAGGCCAGGAACTTCAGCGCGCTGGCCTGGAAGCCCATCATGAAGTAGGTGGCGGCGGCAAACACGCTGACCTGCAGCACCTCGATCGGGGTGCTGACCAGCGTCTTGGCCAGGAAGAAGGCACTCCTGCAGGGGAGGGGGGGGGGGGGGCGGTTTGGGGGGGGGGGGGGTGAGCATGTGAGGGGGGGGGGGGGGGGGGGGGCGCAGGTGTCGCTGCAGTTAAGAGGTGGCGAGGTTGCAGCTGCAGGGGGGTGGGCAGCAGCGGGCGGCAGAGGTGGGGGCGGGGCGGGATGGGCATGTGAGTGTGTGGGCAGGTGTCGCTGCAGTTCATGATGTGGTGAGGCCAGGAAGAAGGCGCTCCTGCAGGTGAGGTGGATGGGTAGTTGGCTGGGCAGGTGCTGTGGCACTTCATGAGGTGGTGGGGCATACGGCTGCAGACGAGCACATGCAAGCGGCACCAGACGAGTCATCGCAGCACATGAACACACAGCCACTTCCCCTGGCTGCATGCACAGCAGCAGCAGCAGCAGCACAGAATCCGCTACAGCCAGCCAGCCAGCCAGCCAGCCGTGCGCCCCACCTCCGGTACATGTTGGTGCCGCTCTCGCGCCGCAGCAGCTGCCGCTCGTGGTCCCACACCACCAGCACGGTGTAGCTCGGAGTGAAGGACAGCATGGTCAGCACCAGGAACACCGCGGACATCTTGTCGTACGGCGCATTGGGCAGCGTGTTGGGCAGCCGCAGGTACAGCAGGCCTATGAACACCGCCAGGATGAGGTACTGCACTGCTTCTGCAGCAGCCATGATGGGCGTGCGCAGCCAGCAGCGCATGAAGCGAGCCATCAGCACCCACACCTCATACCAGAACGGCACCGCCGCACTACTGCTGCTGCCGCCGCAGCACAGCCGGTAGAAGCAGCCCCCTGGGTCACTGTCAGCAGCAGCAGCAGCAGTCACTCCCTCACTGCAGGAGAGGGCGCTGGGGGAGGCTGCCAGGCGGAAGGAGCCCACGCCGCTGATGAGGCTGCTGCTGCAGCCTTTTGATGGCGTCAGCTGCTTGCGCTGCAGGCCCACCTCCACATCTGCTGCTGCTGCTGCTGCTGCTGCTGCTGTCGTGCCCGGCTGCCAGAGCTGCACCTCGCTGCCGCAGACGCTGGCGGTGTCATGCGGCGGCTCCCTGTCCGGCACGCCGCTGGCTGCCGTGGCGGCGCTGGCATGCAGCAGCAGCGGCTGCCGCTGCTGCGCCTGCATGGCGCGTTCGCAGACAAGCAGCGCAGGCAGATCAAGGTCAAGCAGCTGCAGCAGCATGCTGGTGCCGACACTGACGCAGGAAGAGAGCAGCGACAGGTGCCACGCGTGCACGACGCCAGCCTCTTGCTTGCAGCTGCAATGACATACACAGTATGCATCAGGTGCTGCGCAGCCCCATGCAGCCTGCACACCACACACCCTGCAGCACATATCTTCTCCAAGCTGCTGCAGCAGCACCAGCAGCCCACCTGCGCCGCCCAGGCCTCTGCCAGCTCCATCAGGCTGCTGCTGCTGCTGGCCAGGCTCATGAAGAAGTCGGTGGGGTTGCGGTACAACGGGCAGGTGTGCCCGGCAGCCTCAAAGTAGGGCAGCGCCCCGCACCATGGCCCCGCGTACAGCAGCCGGCCTTTGGCCAGCAGCGCCCAGTCGTCAAAGGTGTCGGTGATGAGGCTGTTGGGCTGGTGGATGGTGGCTACCACCTGCAGCACGGGGCGCGGGGCACGCACAGTGAGTCGCAGTGCGTTCATGTGCGGGCTGCCACCGGACCAAACTGCTCACGGTGCACAATCAACCTCGTGCCGCGGCATGCCGACAGCAGCAGCAGCAGCAGCAGCAGCGGCAGCGGCAGCAGCAGCAGCAGCGGCAGCCATGCAGCAGGGCGGCCGCACCATCTTGCCCGCCTGGGCGCATGCTGCCAGGCAGCGCGCCACGCCCAGCGCCATCTCGCTGTCCAGGCCCGTGGTGGGCTCGTCCAGGAAGATGATGGACGGGTCCTTCACCAGCTCGATGCCCACAGACACCCGCCTGCATTGTGGCGGCAGCAGCAGCAGCGGCAGCAGCAGCAGCATGTTGGTCGTGGGCAGGCGCAGGGTAGGGAAAAATGGCTGGGTCCTTCACCAGCTCGATGCCCAGAGACACCTGAATGGTGGCGGCAGCAGCAGCAGCAGCAGCAGCAGCAGCAGCAGCAGCAGAAAGGGTGAGGCATGCGGGTGGCATGGGTGGGGAGGCACAAAAGCAGCCGCATGTACAGGCCATGCTGCCGCAGATGCAGCACTGATGCTGAGAGCTGTGAGGCTGCGGCGCTGTGAGCGTGATCTGGCAGGCAGCAGCGGCGCATCGCATGCGCTGCAACAGCCACGGCACAGGGAGGCTCGGTGGCATACGCCCAGCGCCAACAGCAGGCCGCGCAGCATCAGCGCTAGACTGGCTGCGCGTCCATGGACCCATGCACCCAGTGACCAGCCATTGCTCTGGCCTGCTGAATACTTGGACCAGCAGCATACACGCTGTAATCAACTCGTTGAAAATGCAAATCTGCACGGCATATGCATGCGCCCCTCCCCCCCCCTCACCGCTTCTCCCCCCCGCTGATGCCCTTGATGCCCAGCGCCTCGTCACCAATGTAGCTGGCAGCCACGTGCGACAGCTCCTGCACAGCAGCAGCAGCAGCAGCAGCAGTGGCGCAGTCGGTACACGGCAGCAGACACAGCACAAGCAGTGCTGGCCCTCTCCAACTGCTGCCCTGACACGTGCTTTGCAGTACTAAGCGCTGCACACTCCGCATGTCAACAGCAGCAGCAGCAGCAGCAGCAGCGTGCCTCACCAGCAGCTCCAGCAGCGCGTCCACGCGGGCCAGCTTCTGCGCCTTGCTCATGGAGCGGGGCAGCTTCAGCAGCGCTGACGTCACCAGCGCCTCGCGCACCTGGCAGCAGCAGCAGCAGCAGCAGCAGCAGCAGCAGCAGCAGCAGCAGCAGCAGCAGCGGTGATGGTGTCAAAGCCGCATCTCCTGCATCGTGCAGCAGGCATCAGCGTACTGGCTCTCAGCCGCTGCTGCAACACCCTGCGCCTCTCACACATCGTGCTGCTGCCCCGCCAGGCGTCCTGTGCAGCCGCCCAACTGCTGCTGCTCACGAGCCACCTGCTGCTAACAAACAAGCCACCTGCTGCCAACAAACAAGCCACCTGCTGCCAACAAACGAGCCACCTGCTGCCAACAAACAAGCCACCTGCTGCCAACAAACAAGCCAGGCCACCGCCCCAGCCCCTGCTGCCTGCTGCCTGCCACCCCAACCCCCCTCCCACCATGGCTGAGGGCATGTCACAGCGCACACTGCTCAAGAGTCACCTAGTGCCAGCAACAGCCTAGCACCTGCTGCTGCCCCAGCCCCCCCCCCCCCCCCCCCCCTCCGCAGCCTCGCCGGGCCACCCGCCTCCCCACAGCAGCTGAGGGCAGCAGCACGTCATGCTGCTGCACACCCTGCGCCCCCGGCGCATCGTGCCGGTGTCGTGTGCAGCTGCCAGATGTCAAGTGCAGCTGTCAACTGCTATCACTGAACAGCCGCCGGCTGCCACAAACAAACCAGGCTACTGTCCCAAGCCATCACCGATTGCTGCGTTCTGATCAGTTTCTTTCCCCGCCCACCGTGGCTGAGGGCACCAGCACGTCCTTCTGCTGCACGTAGCTGGCCAGCCGAGCAAAGTCTGCGGCGCGGCATGGCGCCCCGCCCAGCAGCACCTGCCCCCGCGCCTTGCCAGCCACCTTGACGCCTGCCAGGATGTCCAGCTGGGGCAGCAGCAGCAGCAGCAGCAACGACCAGGCGGGCAGGCAGGCGGTTGTTCAGCATGCAGCATAGCATTTGAAGGCATGCGTGCAATCAGCGCCACAGCGCCACAGCCAGACCTCTGCTGATTGATTGCAACCAGCCCAAATTTCCAACTGCGCCGCGCTTCTGCTGAGTTGTGGGTGCTGCGGCGCTGCTGGATCCCAAGCCAAGCGGGTGAGCGCAAGGGCGTCTCTGTGGGGTGCTGGTGCAGCAGCCGCAACACACTTCTGCCAATTCCACCACCACACGCCAGCAGCAGCCACGGCTGCAGGCCAACTGCGCAGCTGCATGCACTGTGATGCACTGGTGCCAGCCGCAGCCCCTCCAGGCATGATGCTTGCGCAAGCTGTCCTTGCCACAGCTTGGTCACGGCCGCCACTGCCGCTGCCACTGCTGCTGCTGCTGCTGCCGCTGCTGCTGCTGCTGCTGCTGCCGCTGCTGCTGCTGCTGCTGCTGCCGCTGCTGCTGCTGCTGCTGCTGCCGCTGCTGCTGCTGCTGCTGCTGCCGCTGCTGCTGCTGCTGCTGCTGCTGCTGCTGCTGGCCTCACCAGTGAGCTCTTGCCTGCGCCGGAGGGGCCCATCAGCGCCGTTAGCCTGCCCGACACGCAGCTGCTGCTGATGCTGTGCAGGATCTGCGGGTAGCCAGGCACAGCAAGCAGTCCACGTGTACAGTCATGCATCGATTCATCGCAGGGCACAGCAAAATTTGGTGCACCACGGCTGTTGGTACCCCTGGTGCTGGCAGCGCCAGCTAGCGCTTGTGCGCACAAGGCGGGACACAGCACATGCACAAGCTGTTGCTGCTGCTGACGCAGTGTCTGGTCAGCAGATACAACGGTGGGGAATCAGTGGATGCAACGGCCGGCAGCTGGTGCAATTGACAATTCACAGCTCCTGCTGCTGTGTGATGACATGCTGCAGCATCAGCAGCAAGCAGGCTTACCCGCTTTGTCTGCCCAGCCTCCTTTCCAGCTTTAAGAACGACATCATAGGTGATGTCTTTGAACTCTAGGGTGTATTTAGGCACCTCCATGGTGTGCTGATCAGGTGGATGAACTTGTGGAACTGATGGGGCTGTGCACTCCAGCGTATGAACCAAAGAAAACCCGTTATAACGAGCAAACGTATGCTTATTCATGCCACTGAGCCTGCTTTACGCTCGCCGCACCTGCCGCGGGTTGCACCAGCAGGGAGTGAGAATGGTTGAGACGCATCAAAGGATGTCGCTATTAGATGGGGCATCATCCGCGTGGCGATGGTTCAAATAGTATGAGAGTTTGGCTTTAAAACTATTGAAAGGCCACAAGTCGAACAGGCACTTGATATTCAAACTGTGCACCAGCAGTACTATGTCCTAGGTCCCCGAAGTCTGACCAGCTGGGGTGAACACGTGCGTTACATTTATACGATCAGTGCACTTGAACAGCGTTCGTAATACTGCAGCAATCCACACTTAGCCAGGCAAAGGATGTGGTGCAAGCCAGCATGCACCCATGTTGAGGACAATATGACTGGTGCCACTGGCATGATCCAGCACTTCAACACCGATGCGGCATGCCCTAGCTATGGCTTGATTGGTAATATGATGATGGTTGCGGCATGCTGATCGGGCAGCTTGACTGATGCAAAACAATGGCTTGTCTACTGCTTGGCTTATCGAGCAGTAGCCGTGCTTCTGCGTGATGCTTCAAGCATGAAGTTCATGGCAAGCACCGGGTGTCTGCTGCACGCGGCAAGCAGTGCGCCCCTGCCCAGTCTGCCCTTGTACTGCACATTGAATGCATGCACATCGCAGCAACCCAGCAGATGGTGCTGCTGGCAGCAGGCACGTCGCAGCGGCCACAAGTGCTGCAGCGGCCACAAGTGCTTGTGTCAGGCAGCCTGCCTGAGGCCAGCACAATCGACGCCTCAAGGACACCACGGCTGGGC
Organism: Tetradesmus obliquus; assembly: GCA_030272155.1. Taxonomy (NCBI): domain Eukaryota; kingdom Viridiplantae; phylum Chlorophyta; class Chlorophyceae; order Sphaeropleales; family Scenedesmaceae; genus Tetradesmus; species Tetradesmus obliquus. The sequence continues at coordinate 5,533,998 of CP126200.1, read as the reverse complement.
TCACCCCGTGCATGGCCTGCGCCCAGCTCATCAACGAAACAGATGCTGCTACAAAAATGTCCACGGTAACACAACACACTGCGCTGCGGCTGCCGTGCAGTACCTGCAGCGCCCCGGGCAGCAGCAGGCCTGCCCCACACACACTTCGCTGGCAGGGTAAGACTGTGCAAGACGCTTCTGTTGTGTCTGCTTGCACGCCTACAATCGCAATCACTCTGTCAACAACAACACTGTAAGCTGGCCACGCCCGGCCTGGCTGGCTGCGCTGCTGCAGCACACCTGGCTGGCAGGGCCGCAGCACAGCAGGCCTAAACTCCAGGCCTGCGGCGCAGCAGCGGGTGCTGCTGGCGCCAGATCCGCAGACAGGACTGTGCGGCCCGCGCGCAAAATGTGCACAGGCCGCGCCGCCATACCCATCAACGCGCTGCCCCCTGGTGCCGCACCGGCGCAGCACCACACATGCATAAATCTGCTGTGAACCCTTCCATAGCAAGCCACTGACGCCACACCACCTCAACCGCAGCGGTCCACGGGCCGGCTCAGAGCCCTGCTGCTGCACAAACACAATGCAAGCATTTCAGCTGCTTGCGCGGCACACGCCGCAGCTGCTGCCGGCCGCATCACCATGCGTGAGCACGAGACAGCTGCAGGCTGCAAATGCTTGGCACCTGCCAGTCTGAGCAGCTCACGCCAGCACAGCAGCGCATGCGAAGGACCTGCGCAACAAAGGCTGCAGCAGCAGTTGAGCCAGCTGGGCCCATCTGTAAGCAACGCCTATTCCACTCATGCGTTCGTTTCCAGGTTGTAAAATAAATGTTCAACATCGTTGCATTTCAGATCGCAGGGAACCGGGCTGCATGCCACATCACACACAACACTGTAAGTCCTGTGAAAACAGCGCATCTCTGCAGCTAGGGCACGTACGGCACCACCCTCAGCGCAGGCTGTGAACGATGCTGCTGCTCATAACCCGCAGTGTGTAGTAAAGCTTGCAAACCCCGCATGTGCCTCTGCAGCATACGCAGCTTGCTAGCGCGCTGACAGTAGTTTCAGCGTCACACAGGTACACAGGCTACCACACACCGCACACCACTGCTTAGTACCTGAGTACCACCGTCACCTACCAACACGAGCAGTTCCTGCCATGCCATTGCTACCAAGGCCGCACGCTCATCCAGTGCACGCAGCCGCGCAGGGGTTGACCCAAACATAACAAACAATTCTGACTGGCGCTTATGAGTACCTCAAAGTAAAAATTCTGCGCTGCACCCTGTACTGCACCCTGAACCGCACCCCTGTACTGCACGAGCTGTACAACAACAAGGTAAACTGCGCAACCAGACATCGACAACCGGCTGCTGCCAGCTGTGCACGGCACGGCCAGCGCAGCAGCTGCAACAGCCCCCTACAGCGCAGCACATGCAGCTGCCTACACTGCGCTCTTGCTGCTTATGCGCGCTGCACACTGCACAGCCGCAGCTGCAGGCCAGCTGCTGCATGCAGCGCACCTGCAAGGAAAGACCCGCCCCCGTGTAACGCATCTGCCACGCTTCACAGAACTGCGCAGCCACAGAACTGCACACAAATCAAAGAACACCAGCATGCAAGCGTGCGCTGGCCAGCAGGCTTGTGGCAGCAGCGCCACCCCCTAAAATCATCCCAGACCAACCAACCCACCCGCAACACCCCTGCCCCTGCTGCAGCGCGCCTGCCCCTGCTCACCCGCAACACCCCTGCCCCTGCTGCAGCGCGCCTGCCTGCTGGGACAAAGGCCGCGCCTTGTGCGCCAGCCAAACCAGCAAAGCTGCTGCAGCAGCTGCTGGCCGGACGCAACCTAATGAACACAACGTCCTCTTTTATATAACAAACACATGGAGATGCTGTGATTTTCCATTTGTCTTTTGGATTTGCCGCTCATGCCTTGGGCCCCCCTGCACACACCAACAGCAACAGCTGCAGCTGCGCACGCGCGGCTGCCTCCCGGCACACGCCACGCGCCGCGGCAGCACACACGCACACACCACCTACAAACACCATCATCATCATCAGCAGCCACCCCACCCTAGTTCTTGTTCAGTCACTGCCACTACTACTGCTGCTGTGCCGCCGTCGCCGCCGCCGGCCGCCGGTGCGCCCAGTCGCTGCTGCCGGCAGCACCCTCCGCAGCAGCAAGCCCAGCCACGCCGCCTGCAGTGCGCACAGCCCCTCCCCCAACCCCTGCATCCTTCAGCCCCCCCACCAGCACACACGCGCTGGGCTCCCTACTCGCCACGTCATCACCCCCCTCAGCAGCAGCAGCCGCGTGCGGCGGCCGCGCCGGCAGCACTGTGCTGCTGCTGCCGCTGCCGTCGCCGCGCTGCTGCTGCTGCTCCTCGTCGTCGCTGGCTGCCGCACCGCGCAGCAGCTTGCGGGCGCGCCACGCTGCCAGCGGCTTGAGTGCCGCCACCATGCTGCCGCAGCCCAGCAGCAGGCAGCCCATGATGACCGCGATGAGCTTGAAGTTGCCCGTCTGCTGCACGATGGCGCCTGCGCGGCAGCAGCGGCAGAGGCAGGGGAGGGGAGGCAGTGGGGAGGCGGAGGCAGCGCACTGTCAGTGACACTCCTTACTATTATAGTAGAGTATGTCGCTAACCGGGCTAGGCCTCTGCCTGCATGCACCCGAATACATCTAAATGCAATCACTCTGTCAGCACCGCCACGCACCTGCCAGTGACAGCCCCACACTCCACACACATACACATGACAGATACACAAGACAGATATACGCCCCACCCCAGCCCCCTCTCAGCCAGCCGCCGCACCTGCCATGTATGGGCCCACGAAGCCGCCCACCCTCCACCAACATACACGCGGCACAACCACGCAGCCCACAGCCCAGCCGCCTTGCTGCCAGCCGCCTCACCTGCCATGTATGGCCCACACAGCCGCCCTTTGCCACCCTAGCGTCACACACACATAGGCACAGCCAGCACAGCTGCCTCTCGCAGCCAGCCGCCCCACCTGCCATGTAGGGCCCCACGAAGCCGCCCACCCTCCGCAAACATACAACAGAGACAACACAGATACACGGCCACTCCAGCTGCCTCTCACATAGGTACTCTGCTTAGGACCCATACTGCCATGGACAGCCGCTGTCTTCAACTATCCCTAGTAGGACACGTCGCCAGCCAAGCTGGGCCTGCTTGCGTGCATCTGAATGCAATCTCTCTGTCAGCCGCCTCACCTGCCATGTACGGCCCCACGAAGCCGCCCACCGCGCTGATGCTGTTATAGATCGGCATGCCCACCACCTGGCTGGGCCCGCGGCTGATGTCAGCCACAATGGTCACGCCAGGCCCATTGGCCGCTGCTGCGCCGCCCACGGTGAGCACCAGCGCGGCAAAGCCTGCCGCCACGCTGGCTGTGGCCATGAGCGGGAAGAAGGCGAAGAACACGCCGCTCAGCAGCAGGCTCAGGCTGCAAGGGGGGGGGGGGGGGGGGGGCAAGCAGCACAGGAGGCAGACAAAGGCACACCCCGCATATATGAGTGGCAAAGCAGGCAGGTGGACAGCACAGGGGCAACCACAAATAAACAGTGGCAATGAGAAGGCAGAAGGAGACACGCCGCTCAGCAGCAGGCTGAGGATGCAGAGCAGCAGGCACAGCAGGTTGTGTTCAGCAGGGGAGGCAGGCACCAGCACAGCGCGTTGGCCACAAAAACATACGGCACTGCGGCTTGCCTGCCAGCCTGGTGACAGCCTGCTGCTGCTGCTGCTGCCTCATTCCGCACGCCATGTGGCTCCACCCCCAGCCCCTCACCACCCCTCACCACCCCGCTCCCCAGGCCTGCCACCCCTTCCTGCACACTCCCTGCAAACATTTCCCCCGGCCAGGCCCCAGCCCCCACCTCTCCTTGCCCCAGCCACCCCCAACCCTATTCCTCGCAAGCCCCCCCCCCCCCCCCCACCCCCTCACCTGCAGTGCCAGTACAGCTCGCGCCGCCGCTCGCTGGAGTGCGCCACCAGCCACGTGCTGATGGCCCCCACCGTGTACGGCACGCTCGTCAGCAGCACCGGCAGCAGCCCCGCGCGCCCGCCCTTGCCGGCCGCCTTACTGGCAGCAGCCAGGCCCAGGCTGTGCCCGCTCAGCAGCGCCTCAACAATCATCGGGAGGAAGAACAGAAAGGTGTAGGCGGCAGTGGCTAGTAGGAAGCCCACGACGCACATGTAGGTCACCAGCGGGTTGGCCAGGGCCAGGCCTAGCAGCCGCAGCGGGCGGCGCGGGATGGCCTCGGGGGGAGGGCTGGCCTCAGCAGCCTTGGCCATCTGCGGCAGCAGCAGCAGCAGCAGCACGCACAGGAGGTGAGTGAGCAGGCAATGAGTGAGGCATGCTGTGTGCGGCCTGCCGGACATAGCTGGACGCAGGAAGCTGGAGTCGCAGGTGCGTCACGCAGCCCCCCGCAGCTGATGCGACAGGGGCAGGGCTGAGGCATCTGGCCGTCGAATGTAGCTGCACGTGCAGCTGCTGCTGCTGCTGCTGCTCCCATCGTTGCATATCCTCAACCTGCACTGCCAGCACAGCTGCATCGCTCATGTGCCGCCGCCGCTGCTGCTGCCCCGTTGCTACCCCACTGCTGATGCTGCTGCTCCCCTTCCTCCCTCCGCCCTCCCTGCCATCCCCCCCCTCGCTGCGCACTCACGTCACCTCTTTGGCTGCTGCTGCTGCTGCTGCTGCTGCTGCTGCTGCTGCTCCCCCCCCCCCCCCGCACTCACGTCAGCCGCCAGTACCTCCTTGTCCTCTGCTGCTGCTGCTGCTGCTGCTGCCTCTGCTGCTGCTGCTGCTGCCTCGGCTGCTTACCCCCCCCCCCCCCCAGCCCCGCGCTCACGTCAGCCGCCAGCACCTCCTTGTCTTCTGCTGTGAGCCAGCGCGCCTCGCTGACCCTGTTGGGCACCAGCAGCAGCACCAGCAGCCCCAGCAGCACCGGGGGCAAGCCCTCAAGCATGAACAGCCACTGCCAGCCACGCAGCCCTGGCAGCAGCAGCAGCAGCAGCAGCAGCAGCAGCAGTGGGATGGCAGTGAAAGCTTGAGGCAGGTGTTGTCAGCATGCATGCCATCCATGCAGTGCACTTGCAACACCTGCAGCTGTAGTAAGCCGCATGGTCGACAAGCCACAGCGGCAGCCTAGGGCTTCGCCTGCCTCCACCCCCCTCCCCAGGCCTCTCACCACAGATGCTGTCCATGGCCAGCCAGCTGCCCAACCAGCCCCTCCACACCCCGCCGCCCCCCACCCCACTAGCCCCCACCCCCCCACCCCTCACCACCGATGCTGTCAATGGCCAGTCAGCTGCCAAACTAGGCCCCCCAAACCCCGTCGCCCACAATCCCACTAGCCCCCCCCCCCCCCCCCCCACCTCCGATGCCGTCCATGGCCAGGAAGCCAGCCGCCAGGGGCGCCCCCAGCACATTGGCCAGCAGGATGCCCATGGACAGGAAGCTGTACGGCTTGATGATCCTGACGCAGCCAGGGCAGAGACACGGCAGCAGCAGCAGCAGGACAGCAGCAACGACAGCAGCAGCAAGGAGTGGTTGCAGTGGTGTGCTGGGTGCAGCCACATGCGATGTGCTGTGTGCAAGCATCTGCCGCCACCTGACAGCAAGAAAAGGCATGGTCGTGCACATGGGCCTGACAGCTGAAAGCACTTTGCACAGATGCACACATGCCACCCCCCAGCCGACACATCAGCGCAGCACAACACCAAGGCACCACCGGCTGAGCACATGCTGCTGCCGCTGCTGCTGCTGCTGCTGCCAGCACCGCTGCCCCAGCAGCCGCGCCGCGTCACCTCTCCTGCGGGTAGAACTGTGAGAGCGAGTACCACATGGCTGGCGTGGCTCCAGCCTCAAACAGGCCCAGCAGCAGCCGCAGCACGAAGAAGCTGGTCACGTTGTGGATCAGCGCAAAGCAGGAGGCCACCACCCTGCGCCAGCAGCAGCAGCAGCAGCAGCAGCAGCAGCAGCAGCAGCAGCAGCAGCAGCAGCATGCGCTGAATATCTGGTCAAGCCAAGGCCTAGGAGGGCAGCAGACGGGGCGCATGCAGCATCCACGACATCCCGAGTGGCCCACAGCTGCTCAGCACGCATTGCTGCCGCCGCCGCTGCTGCTGCTGCTGCTGCTGCTGCGCCGCTCACCCCCATGCCACCAGCAGGAAGGCCAGCCACACGCGCACGCCCACACGCAGCATCACAAAGTTGGACGGCACCTGCGCAGCAGCAGCAGCAACCGCAGCAGCAACCGCAGCAGGCATGTGAGAATGTGAGCCACATAGGGCAGCAGTAATCAACGCAAAGGAACCAAGACTCCACGGCAGACACCGCAGCAGCTCACTCACCCACCTGCAGTGGGTGCAGCCCTGTATGCTTGCACTGCTGTTGCCTGTGTGCTGTGCGGGCATGATGCAGCATGTCAAGTGGCAGCAGCAGCAGCAGCAGCGCCTCACCTGGAAGGCGCAGAAGGTCGGGAAGAACAGCGCAGAGCCCAGCCCATACCTGCAGCAACGCACAGCAGCAGCAGCAGCGGCAGCAGCCCATGCAAGGTCAGACGCTGCTAACGGCGACGGTAAATGCTGCCAGTGGCGTCATGGCCTGTCGCTGCTGCTGCTGTGACTGGATGGCCGCTGCGGGGTTGCCTGTCAGCTGTGCAGCATTGCACAGCTGCCCTGGCCAGGGTTTAGGGTTGTGCCTGGCCACTATGGGCCTGCTGGGCCTGCAGTGCGCTGCAGCGGGCTGCGGTCAAGTTGCCAAGCATGCTGCTCCTGTCCTGCTATGCGTGCTGCTACATGGCAACTTGCTTGAAGCACATCACTGCTGGCCCGGGCATGTGTGCTGCTGGGCTGGATGGCTGCTGCACTCACACTGCTGTGTTGAAGCCCAGGTCCCTGTTCATGCTGAGCGCTGCAAACGCCAAGTTGGTGCGGTCGATGTGGCTGAATATGATGCACTGCAAGGCAGGAGGCAGGCACACGGGGTGAGCTGGAGCCATGTGAGCCTGGCTGCAGCATCTGTGCGGCTGCACAGCAGGTGCTAGTGTGGGCCCAGTTGCTGCTGGCCAATAGATGAGTACAGAACCAGGAGCGGGTACAGCACACTTTCGTGCAGCGCATCATTGAATAATACAATCAAATGGCGTGATGTGATTTTCACAAGCGGAAGCCATCACGCACCAGCACGTACACCGGCAGCAGAATTCTGCTGTTCTTCCTGTAGACCCGCTCCAACCGCTTGTCTTGAGACATCAACCCAGCAGTTTCCGAAACAATACTGACTTTGCTTTGACAGCGTGCCTGATCGCTGCTGGCCGAATCACTTCTCGCTGCAGCCATGTTTTCTTCCGCGACCATGCTAGTGGCCGCAATACACTGCCAATAGAACAACCTAACTAAGGACGAGCGAAACAAGCATCCGCATGAGGCGCTGCACTGCTTGGCTAGAAAGGGGTCCGGGAGCTGTGGAAAGGCTGGCTGGATATCAACGAGGTGCGATTATTTTTAATTGCATGTCAAGTTGAAAGCATTAGTCGACAAGCAGAACAAGACACCTGCCACCGCAGCCGGGATAATCGAGTGATGACACCCGGCAAAGCAGGGGCAAAGGGGGTTCTGGCCAGGCGTTTCATCAGCTGCACATTAGCTGCGCGATTTCACGCTCTCCGCTGCAATCCTTTGATGGTACAAGACAGCCACAATCAGCCTACAAACTTTAGCAACGTATGTTGTTGTACATTGTGCAAGACAATGGCACACTCTGTAGGTGCAGTGCCACTCTGTGAGTGACTCTTCCAGTGCTGGCACCAGCACAGCCAGGTAAAGCTGCGATGGTTGAGTTGCGCTGCACCTACTGTCAGCACTTGCTGCTTTTGTGGCAAGCAGTGTGCTCTCTGTGCGATGGGCGTGATGAACATCAATTTGGTAAAACTTTGGACCAAGTTGCACCAGTGCCAGGACGGCACTGTAATGTTGAAAAAGCTGTGCGGCTGACCACAGCTCAAGCTGCAGTAAGCCCAGCCTACAGAGCCACATGTTGCAGCCCCTCGGGGCGCGTTAAGCTTGACACAAGTTGCAGCAAACGCAGGTGCATTGGCAAATCATCAAGTGAGGCAGCGGAGGCCTGCTGCTGCTGCAGGGCTGTTGGTGTTGAGCAGCAGGCTCCCACTCAGCTGAGCAGGCGCAGCAACGCCCACCAGCTATGTTATGTTTCAGGCAAGAGCGCCGGAGATCTACAATGGAAAAATTGCCAGAAGATGAGCGACAACAATTCTAGTTGCTACTTGCGCCTTCTGCCAAGGCCAACTATGTACTGCAGGCACTGCCCCAAACATGCAAAGCCAGGCACACGCATTTGCGGCAGTACAATCACACTGCCTACTAGTAGCAGCTGCAGGGCTCAGCCCCTCCTCCTAGCTCCGGTGTGTGCCATCACCACCTCCTGCATGGGCGTCGCCTTGCTGCACATGTGCCGCATCTTGAGCGACATCGGCGAGCTGGCGTCCATGGCCGGCGGCGGCCCAGGCGGGTCCTCCGGCCAGCAGAAAGCCGGCTCAGCTGCCTGCGAGGGGCTCGTGCACTGACCCGCATCCATCATCGCACGCTGCGTGGCATTGGCCGCCTCGGCAGCCCCGCTGTCTCCTGGCCGCGCGAAGTATGTGAGGTTGGCCTCATATCCGGCCAGGCTCCACATGCCGGCCGGCAGCTGTATGATGTGGCCCCAGCCGCCTGCCATCATGGCGCCCATGCGGCCAAAGCCGCTGAGCTGGCTGATCACATGCACGTGCATCAGGCTGAACAGCCACGTCTCAGCGGCAGCCAGGCCCAGGATCGCTGCGGCCTTGCCCTTGGCGCCGGCTGGCGCATACAGCGTGTGACCCAACAGCGCAGCAGCAAGGGTGGCCACCTGCTTGCCAAGGTACCTGGCAGCGCCGCGGCGGATGCCGGGCGAGTCGGTCAGCAGGAACCACACCGACTGCTGGCCCGGCGGCTTCCAGGTGTGTTCCGCCACCCTGGCGCAGTGGAACCACTCAATCGCGTCCTCAAACTGCTTGGCCGGCTTGCCACCAGCCAGGTGCTCGTCGCCGGTGCGGATCTGCAGGCCGATCTTGAAGATGCTGGGGTCCAGCAGCTGCGGCAGCAGCGGCGCCACACGGGCCATGGCGGCTGGCATTGGGCGGTACAGGAAGTCAAACAGGCAGCCGAAGATGTTGACTGGGTTGAGCCCCATGCTGCGCAGGCGCTGCTTGATGTGGGCGTTGCTGGTGGCCGCCTTCCACACAAGGCCTCTGCGGGGCAGCACAGCAGCAGCCTGTGAGAGGCGTGGTGCTTGGAGCATGCTAGTGACACAGATTCACAAGGGTGCTGGCATGGCACGTCATAGCATGCTGCAGATCCAGGTTGTCAACATACTCGCCGCCGCATTTGCCATATCAGCTGCAACTGCATGGAGAAAGGCTGCGCCTCCAGGCTGCCTAGCCACAGCAGACACGCACACAGCAGCGCAGCACGGCATGGCCTATAGGCCATGCCAACACAGTAGCTACTGTGCACCCGCCCACCTGTTGACGCTCCAAATCAGCACGCTGGCGTTGCTGCCCACATCCTGCAGCTGCGTGTCCGTGACCACTTGTAGAACACTGCGTGCTCAGGGCCCCTGTGGTCGCCCTGCCCATTGGCACCCATGAAGTCCAGCAGCAGCTGCTGCTCCGCAGTCACGCCGCGCTCCGGCGGGCTGTCTCTGTCGTAGCGCCAATCGATGAAGCTGGAGCGCAGCGCATCCCACAGGCTGTGCTGGCCCGACCAGTCAAACAGGAAGGCCCTGTCGGTCAGCAGCGCATGCAGGAACACGCTGACGCTGGACACCAGCCTGTCGGTGAGGCCGTTGTGGGGCTGCCGGAAGATGCTGAAGCGCGGCGGCCGGCGGCCTGTCAGGACGTCTCTGTGCAGCGCTGAATAGCTCTCTATCCAGTTGCCACAGCTGCCGCGCTCAATGGGGTACACCTGCCGGCAGCAGCAGCGGCAGCAGCAGCATGAGGCAGCAGGTGCAGCAGACTCTGAGCGGTGGTGACTGCTGCTGTAGCCAGCATGATGCTGGCCGGCACAAGGCCCACTGCATATGGTTGTTGGGTGTGCGGGAGATGCACAGGTGCGCAAACAAACAGCTGCTGCTGCACATGGCTCACAGGCAGGCCCTCCTTCCGGTACAGGCACACTCATCATGCGCACAGTTTGAGCAGTAGCAGTTGAGCGTGTGTTGTGTACAGCTGCAGGCTGCCTCGGCCCAAGCGCTGCACAGTGAGCTCACACTGCACGATGAGTCATGCTTGACATGCTGCAGCCGCTGATCATGGCCTGATGAGTCAGCAGCACTACAAAATCATGCTCACTGCCTGCACAGCCCCTGGGCTGCTGCGACCCACCAGTTTAGGCAGGAAGGCCTCGTTCAGGTCAGACTGGCGCAACCTGAAGTTGGGCAACTGGCTGGCCAGCTCCTGCACCGCTGCCGCTGCAGCTGCCTGCTGTGCTGCCGCTGCTGCTGCAGCAGCTCCAGGCTGCACCACCGAGCTGTTCAGCACGACGCTGCTTGTGGGGGTGGACGAGAGAAGTCTGGTGTTTGTTGAAGACAGCAGCTCTGCACCAGCTAAGCCTGTGATCTTGGGCCGCCTTGCATGGACTGCTTGTGTGAGCAGCAGCAGGCTCGCTGCTGCACTGAACAGCACGAACCTACATCTTGAACTTGTGCCATGGTGTTTGAAGTACATAGTTCTGGCCGATTTCCTGCCTGCTTTCGATGCTAGCCGGCCCTAGTGGACGTTCCTAGGTTTGCACAAGAACTGGTATCCAGCTGGTGCAGTAGGCTGCACGCTGGTTTGTCAGAATCAGAAAAGTAAAGTGCATATGAATCTATCGGCTCAGTCTGTATGTCTAAATGTAAGTAGGTATGTCTGCCTGTGCTTTAAGCACATGCTCCGTGGGCGTGTGGCGCCTAGGCCGGCACCTTGCAGGAGTGCTTCCCAAGGGTCGCTAACCCGTGAGTAACTTCTATATGTGCTACTTTGCACAGATCTCCGGTTGTTGAAGCTTAGTGTGTTGCTGGCCTCCAGACGTTTTTGAATTGCCCGAACCTGGTGCGCAGAACCCTTCGATCGTCACGTAACTTCTGAGACTCTTGTTGGCTTGACATTTAACAAACGCTGATCGATAACCCCAACATGTTGCAGGCGGGCCGGGCTTCGCAGGAAGACGTTGACAGCTCAGGATTGCTTGCATGCCAGGCACTGCATTGGTACCCTCGGTGCTCATGTGTATGCCCAGTGCAAACGGTGACCACAAACATTTGGTAGTTCTCGGCACGTTGGTGTATGTAGCAGTGCGGCTGCACACCGCATGCTGTCATTTTGCGAGACAGTACAAAGCTTGCAATATAAAGAAAGTTGCCGAATTGCATTCATTACAAGCATGAGCATCATGCAACATAATGCGCACTCACATGGCAAGAAGTGGTCCCCCGAAAGCAATGTTTGAAAGGTAAAAGAAGGGCCAGGCACACCTGCCCATTTGACACACACGTACCTTGCACAACTATGTCCATGTTCAAACCCTCGAATCGCTCTTTGAATTACTGCTGTGCTCGCCAACAAGCACGTGACCATGCTGCCTGCAGTGCCAACCCTAACCGTAATTCGTTGTCCAAGTGTTACACACAATGAGAGCACTGCCAACAACAGGTACACTGCCCTTTTTCCAGCCAGTGACAGGCGCAACCACTGGATTCCACAACACCAGGATATGGCCAGTTGTTACACTGGTATCCAAACATGTTTGTTACGCTCAAGCTGGTGATCTCAAGCATGGTTGCCTGACACATCTTGACAAAGCACAGCCATGGGAGAGCTGACATGATACGCAAACACTATTATTCATAATGCGCCCTGCAGTATCTGAACATACGGCCCCAGGCGGTGGTGCTGAGTCATGCACACATGCATGTGCAGCACCATACATGCCGCCCTCTGCTGCCTGCCGCTGCACGGCTAGCGTCACGCACTGCCGTGCTACCCGACACAACCATTCTACTGTGCTAAATAGTGAGAAATCAGCGCCATGTGCCTTCCCTTGCACCATCCAACATCTTCAGACCCTGACTACAGTACAACACACAGTGCAAGTGGCAAACATTACTATGCCTGCAGCACCATCAATACGGCCCCCAGCATGCTGGGGTGCAGACACTGCTATGCCTACAGCACCGGCTAGCATCAACATCTCTCAGTCGCTGCCGCCCAAGCATATCATGTCTCAACAGCGACTCCACATGCACCGGCACTCACAGCCACAGCCGTGCTGAAACTACTTTGCTGCCTGCTGCCAGCTTATACACCGCTGGTCTGCTTCTCGACTAGGTACCTGACTAAGTCGGCCACCTGTTGATGCTGCTGTTGCTGCTGCGTTTTCAGCAGCTGCAGGTGATGCCACGCTCATGAGTTCACGTTGCTGAGCAGCCCGCTGTCCCCGATGGCCTGCACCACCTCATAGCCCACGCCAGAGGCAGGGTACGGCAGCCCAGACACAGCACCCTGCCCACTGCTGCCGGCAGCAGCAGCAGCCTCAGCAGCAGCAGCAGCGCCGCCGCGAGACGCCCGCCGGCCACCCCTGCCCTTCGCTGCCTTGCCTTTACTGTGCTCGGCTTCGCTGCTGCCTGCGCCGGCGGCCTCCGCCTGCTGCTGCCGCTCCTCTGGCGTGAGCATCCAGCTGCGGTCCAGCAGCTGCGCCAGCATGGCGTCGTCCACGCAGCCGGACTGCGGCGTGTCGTCCATGCTGATGTCAGCACGCAGCAGCGCCAGCAGCTCCGCGGCAGACATGCTGCTGCCCGCAGCGGCGGCCGACGACTGCGCAGGTACAGAGCGCAACGGGGGGGGGGGGGGGGGGGGGGGGAGCAGGCGGCAGTCAGTCACATGCAACAGGCTGCGCGCAAGCCGTAGTGAGGCTATGGGTGCAGCACGCAGGCCAAGCGCATCATGTCAGCCAGAAGCGACAACGTGGCCTCTGGCGCTGGTGCTGCTCCCCTCTGCAGCCAGCGCCAGTACCATGCACATACAGAAGCCACATCCTGGCTGGCAGCTCTGCCGCCGGTGGGCCGTCCCACTGCAGCAGCACGACCAGCACACCCCCGCTGCTTGTCGCCCCACCGTGCCCGAGCCCGCCTCCAGCACCTCCTTGAACAATGTACACCACATGCACCCTGCAGTGTCCAGCCCCAAGCAGCATCACATGCAACACTACAGTCAACCTCCAGTCACCCCGCCGCACCTTGCCCGCGCCCGCCTCCAGCACCTCCTTGAACACGCCCTTCTTGATGACCAGGCGCTCCAGCGCCATCTTGCCGCAGGCGCGCGCCAGCATGCGCCCCTCCACGCTGTGCGCCGTGGCCAGGCGCAGCACCAGCACGGGCTTGGTCTGGCCGATGCGGTGGCAGCGGTCCATGGCCTGCAGGTCCTGGTGCTGCGGGGCGCAACGGCAGTGATGCAGCAGAGCAGGCGGCGGCACATACGAGCGTGAGTGCCACATGCATAACACTCAGCAGCTTGCAGCAAGCACGGCGCACTCGCTGCCGCAGCCACTGCCGCTACCAAGCCTGCACTGCTGCAGCCAGCGCAGCGTCCGCTGTCGCCAGGCACTCACAAACAATGAGTTACACAAGAAACCTTGCAAGTTTGGGGAGCCAATTACAGGCTCTTAAGGCAGGGATGGCAACCAACCGCACTCACCGGGTTCCAGTCGCTGTCGTAAATGATGACTGTGTCGGCCGCGGTGAGGTTGATGCCCAGGCCGCCGGCGCGCGTGGACAGCAGGAACACCCAGCGGCTGGGGTCGCTGTTGAAGGCGTCGATGGAGTCCTGGCGGTCCTGCGGGGGGCAAGGGGGAGAGATGGTGGTGGTGGAGGCAGGAGCGGCAGGGCAGTTGCAGGCACAGCACAGTCAGCCGCTAGCTTGCAGAGCAACGCCAGGATGATTGTGCTACAGGGAAGCAGGGCTGCGGCGCGCATCTGACTTACACCGAAACTCGCCGCAAGCACACCAGGTTGCTGCCTGTGCAGCTTGCTGGCTGTGCAGCCATCAGCGCTGCAAACAGCTGCAGCCATGCAGCGGGCCGCACCTCAAAGGCCATGGAGCCGTCGATGCGGCAGGGCTTGTGGCCGCTCTGCTCCAGGTAGGACTCGATCAGGTCCAGCATCTTGGTCATCTGGGGGGGGGGGGGGGGAGGGGGAGGTGCGGGGGTACACACAAGAAGTGAGACACGAAGCCTGACGCTGGCAGCAGCTAGAAAGGTTGCAGAATGCACAAAGCACGAACACTGACCAACCACTGCTGCCACTACACAATAAAAAAGCTCGTGAGCTGGTTTGATAGTTGTCCCAACACTGATAAGCAGCAGCATCGCGCCCCATCCCCACCGCGTCTCACCTGGCTGAAGATGAGCACCTTGTGGCCGCGCGGCTGCAGCTGCTTCAGCAGCCTGTCCAGCAGCGCCATCTTGCCAGACTGCGCAGCAAGCACCTGCACACACAACCGCCGCCGCCGCCGCAGCAGCAGCGGCAGATAGTCAGCGTACACGCACGCCGGCAGGCAGCTGCCAGACACAAGCGGAGGCAAGGATGATGGGTCTATCACACGTAACAGACCAGCCAGCCGCTGCTAGCCATGCCTCTGATCAGCAGCCGACACCCTTGCGCAGAAAGAGCCAGCACCTGCCATATGCTGGATCAGCAACCACAACCGCTGCGCAGCAAAGCACAGGGTGCGGGCTCACCTCTGGCGGGGGGTAGTCCAGCTCTGCTGTGAAGGCGCTGGTGATGAGGTCGGGGTGGTTGCAGTTCTTGCGCATCTGCATGAGCACGTTGTTCAGCTTGGCCTTGGCGTTGCCGCTGCTGCTATTGGTGCCCTCCTGCTCAGCCAGCTTGGCCATCTCGTCCTGCAAGCACAACGTACAAAAACAACATGCAGCGCAGCAGCAAGCATCACAAAATGAGAACGGCAACAGCACAGCAGAGCCACACGCACCTATAGGTCGTATGCACACGCGTGTAGCTGCGTAGCTTGACGCCTCAACGCTCAAAATACTGGACCCGTCAGCTGTCCCTTGGCTCAGAACATCCAAAACACACGCTGCATGCCCAACAGCAGCCCCACCAGCAGGAGCAGCAGCCCCGGCTCACCCCGAGCGTCTTCTCCAGCAGTTGGCTGTTGATGGTCTGCTGCTGCTCGCTCATGGGCGCGTACAGCAACACCTCCTGCTTGCGCGGCAGGCAGATCTCCACGTCGGCCTTCAGCCGCCGCAGCATGAAGGGCTTCAGCAGGCTGTGCAGCTTGCTCACCACCTGCAGAGGGGGCGGCGTGAGCGCCAAAAAAAAAAGAGAGCCCACAGGCAGGAAGCACATGTTTAGTCCACAGAGCTTGAAAAGCTTGTACAAGCATGCAAGATGGAGCAACAGCTTCAACTGCGTCATTGTCTGATGGCGCAGCACCAAGCTCCCACTGGCGGCCCACACACAGCGTCAGCATCACCACAGACCAGCAGCGCAGCTGCCCACTCACGTTGTTGCGCTGCTCTTTTGCCAGGATCTCCTTGTCCGCGGCCTCGCTGCCCACCGCCGCGCTGAAGTCGAACCAGGCCTGGAAGTCCGCCAGGCTGCCAAAGATGTCTGGCAGCAGGAAGTTGAGCAGGCTCCACAGCTCGCCCAGGTTGTTCTGCAGCGGCGTGCCTGCGGAGAGGAAAGGGGAGGGGGTGAGACTTCAGGTGTGACCCTGCAAGGGTGGCTGCTGAGGGAAGCTGAACGCTTTGCTGGCCTGCCCAACAGCACGCGCCAGTTGCATAATATCCAAATTTTTAGCACCTTCCTCTGCAGACAGGAGAGCTGGCAGCGCTGCTGCTGCGTTAAAGTGTTTGAGCCTGGCTGGCATCCCACCTGTGAGCAACAGCTTGTTGTCTGCGGGCAGCATGCGCAGGTCCCTGATCAGCTTGCACTCAAAGTTCTTCAGCCTGTGGCCCTCGTCCACCACCACGTACTTCCAGTTGAAGCGCGCCAGCGCCTTGATGTCCGCCATCACGATCTCGTACGTGGACACCACGCAGGGGAAGGCGGGGCCGGCGGGGCCTGGGAGAAGCAGGGAGGGCGGGGCAGGCAGCGGCAGCAGCAAGGCAGTAGGAGTGAAGCACATGGAGGTCGCACATGTAGGTCTGATCGGATAATCAAGCACGCATACAGTCAGGGTGCTTTTACAGGTGATGCGGGCTGTCCCGTGCAGCGCAGCCATGCACGCTCGCACAGCACACAAACACAGCAAGGACACACAGCCAGCTGCATGCAGCTGCAGCGCCAACCCCATGCAGCAGCGCAGCCACCCCTCGTGCCGGTGCTCACCCAGCGGCATGTGCTTCTGGCGCAGCTCGGCGCGCGCCTTGGCGCCCTTGCCGTGGTACTCCAGCACAGGCATGGAGGGGCACCAGCGCTTGACCTGCACGCAGACGCGAGCAGCAAATAAGCACCGGCAAGACGCACAGAACAGAATGCATGCTGTAAACGGCAGTGACAGCAGGCCACCTGCAGCGCCGCATGCGCTGTAAGCATGTGCCATGCCAGCTTGCACGCCCAGTGCGCAAGGGGATGTCCGCATCACCCAGTGTTGCTGCTGCTGCTGCTGCTGCTGCTGTTTCAACCCACCTCTGCCACCCAGTTGCGCAGCGTGGACAGCGGGCCGATGATGAGGAAGGGCCCGTACACCTCCTTGGCGCGCAGGTGGCTGAAGAAGGAGATGGTCTGGACCTGCAGAGCAGCACAACACCGCAGCGGCGGCAGCAGTCATCAGGCGTGGTGCATGCACAGGGTACTTGCAAACCTCTGCTGCTCAGGGCTGGCCATGCCATCGCAGCTACACATGCCACATGCTCAATGGTACAGCTGCTGGTCAGCCCCCACCCATGCCAGCGCTGCTGCCCCAGCGTCACTGCAGGCCCCCGCTCACCGTCTTGCCCAGGCCCATCTGGTCGGCCAGCCAACCACACAACACTGCTACCTCAGTCTGGTGCCCCAGACTCATATCATATACATGCCAGCGCTAAGGCCTCACGCTCACCGTCTTGCCCAGGCCCATCTGGTCGGCCAGGATGCCGTTGAGCCCGTTCTGATACAGGCTGATGAGCCACGTCACGCCAGCCAGCTGGTACGCACGCAGCTCGCCCTGCACCAGCGGCAGCAGCGCCTGCAGGGCGGCACATACAGCAGCAGCGTGTGCGTGAGCATGGCACGCAGACGTGGCAGCAACGCAAGGGCAGGAGGTGCAGGCAGGTGTGTATACATACAGGCGCACATGCTGCTTGTGTTCGGCACACTGGCAATCGAATATCGCTGCCACCACGATGTTATCAACTGCTGCCGGTCAGCACCGCCCACCTTCTGCTTCTCTGCCAGCGTGCCTGCAGCGCTCACTGCCCCCGCAGCCGCCTGCGCAGCCGCCGCGCCCTTGGCAGCAGCAGCAGCCGCAGCCTCCGCGGCCTTGCTGCGCTTGGCGGCGCTGGCGGCTGCCTTGCCCCCGCGCTTGCGCTTGCCGCCCTTGGCCTTGCCTGCCGCCTCCTCCTCTTCCTCCTCCTCAGCCTGCTGCTGCTCGCCTTGCTGCTGCTGGGGTGCGTCCTCGTGGTAGGCGCGCATCTGCTCGGTGAGGAACTTGGTGTACATGCCCGCCCTGTTGAGCAGCGCGTCCAGCTGCGCAAAACGCTCCCGGTTGAGCACAGCCTCGCTGGCCACGGCAGCCTAAGCACAGGGGCAGCAGGGCCACAGGGTGAAGGGGGCAGCAGCAGCACCAGCAGGTGGTGTGCGGAATTGCAGAGAACACCGCCAGCATGGTCCCGAAAGATACAGCATGCTCCCGGCTAATCAAACAGCTGGCTGTCGGGTGCAGTTGCTACTGCTCTTGACCAGACTTCTAGCAGCCGACTACTGCTGCTGCGACAAGCGCTGTGTCATGCACCGTGCTGCTGCTGCCGCCGCACCTGTGCCGCTGCCTCCGTCTCCCGCTCCTTGCGCAGCCGCTCCTCCTCCATGTACAGCTCCTCAGGGGCCATCAGCTGCTCAGCCTCCTCCTCCTGCAAGCACAGCGCGTTTGCAGGAAACAGCAGCGTTGCACCACAGCCGGGTCAGGAGCAGGCGAGCTTGCTGGTGGTGCTGGCATGGTGTATACTTGGCTATTGTGTGCGAGTCATTCCTGGGCGGCGCCAGGGGAGTAGCAGGCTGATGTGCCTCTGCAGCCAGGCAATGCACAAGGTATCGGCTGCAGCGCAATCGTGACTGCATCGAGGCAAGTGCGCTGGCAGCTGCGGAGCAGGGCAGCGGCAGGATCTGCCCCTGCACTGTGTGTGGCAGGAAGGGCCACTCACTGTGAGGGGCTGCGTGTTGTTCGCCACGCCGCCAGACGTGGTGGCACTGTCGCTCTTTGTCGGTGCGTTCTGGTCCATCTTGACGTCTGTGTCCGTGCTGATGGGCGACTGCCGGCTGGCAGGCTCGGCTTTGCTGCTCACTGCTGCTGCAAAGGAGGGGCCTGCTCCTGCTGCCTGCATGGGTCACAGCCGCAGCGCCTTTGTCTATAGGACCCGGAAGCGATGATGTTTGCAACTTAAAAGAATTTAGTGAGCTCGCACCTTTGCTGTATCAGCCATGCTAGCTAGGCGCCAAGCTTGTCTCCAGTTCCAAACGGCCTCTTCTTGTCTCCTGTCCCTTGGCTTGCTGTGTGTGTCTGAGAGCGAACTGCTGCTTCAGACGTGGTTTAGTGAGCTTGTATTTACAACGAAGTGTGGATGGTAGCGGTGCTGATCACGCGGAAAAGGTGCTATGACTTCACAGCAGAAAGGTTGGCCCGTATGAAATGCCACAGCAGTCAATAATACCTCTGCAAATGGTCAGAGTGCTCCGTGAGGGGCTGTCTTACTGAGCGGTCTGTGAGTGGTTCGCGCTTCTCTTGAATTCGAACACCCCCAGTAACATCACAGTCACCCACGGCAGATCAACTCGGCAATCATTTTAAGCTGCTATTTTGTACACTGTGTTTGTGTTGATCGGTGTGCTTGCATGTGGACTCTGACACCAGCATCCGAGTGACACTGCACACCCAGCTCCTTTGATGTATCCGCTTCATTTGCTGTCGTTTCAGCGTCAACGAGCTTTATCAGAGACTCTTTGATCTCTTTGCGGCGTTTCGACAAGCAGCACTTGTGTCGCAAGTACATCCAATGCTCATACAGTTCACACGCCTACAGTGACCAGATGTGCTTACTAGTAACACTCTAGTGTTGGTGTGCAGTGTAATGTTGCCTCACTTTTGAAGGGGGGCTCATGCAGCGCAGCTGGCGCCCCTAGCATGTTGCCGCAGCAGGAGCAGCACCAACAGGAGCAGCAGCAACTGCAGCGCCACCAACAGGGTTCTCTTCCCTCCCAACGAATACAGCAGACGAGCACACACCAGGACGCTGAGCAAGACAATGCTGCTGCGGCTGCACACAGCGATGCTGGCATGGCGGCAACAGCAGCACACGCTGCACCAGAAGCACCGCTTGTGGGCGATGCGGAAGCACAGCAGCTAGGCAGCAGCGGCAGCGGCGAGTATGCTGATGCAGATGCTGACGAGGACGAGTATGAAGAGGAGGACGAAGATGGCAGCGAGGCTGGCAGCGAGGCTGGCAGCCAGGGCTCGCTGCCGCTGATGCAGCAAGCCTGGAAGCCAGACTACACCTTCAAGGTGCGCTGCGGGCCGCACACACTGGCAGCACATGCTGCGCATCCTGCTTCCTGCAAGCCTGCACGCTGGGTTGCGGTGTGCGTGGCAGCTGGCCATGCATGCCCTGAACCTGTGCCGTGTTGATGCTCAACATTCCACATTCCACATCCCATGGTGCTCCCTGCAAGCCTGGATGCTGGTTGTGGTGTGCATGGCAGCTGGCAATGCATGCCCTGAACCTGTGTTAATGCCCAACTCACCAACAGCAACTATGAGCTTGCCGTGCCACAGCAAGCATCTATGCCGCAGTGCACCATACACCCAACAGTCTGCGTGTCGGCGCACCCCACCACTCACTGCACTGCTGCCTTGGCTGCCGCGGCACTGCGCGCGTACTGCGTTGCTGGGCCCTGCCAGGTGCTGCTGGTGGGCGACAGCGGCGTGGGCAAGACCTGCCTGGTTATGCGCTTTATCGCTGACAAGTTTGAGGACCACCTGCCCGCCACAGTGGGTGAGCTGGGGGGCTGCTGACACCAGCAGCGCCACATCAGCAGCGCCACATCAGCAGCGCCACATCAGCAGCTGCCATGCACGGCCTGAGCTGGGCAAGCATTGCAGCGGCACGCTGTGTATGGGCCTGCCTGCAGCAATGGCAGTGCTGCTCCTAGCCTTGGGCTCTGAGCACACTTAACGTGGCTCTGTTGCAGCTGCTGGGCGCTTGGCGTTGCGCACAAGCTTGCAGCATCTTGCAGGGGTCGGGGACATGCAGCTGGAGCAGACTAGCACCTGCAGCGTGCCCAGCAGCAGTAGGCAGCACTAGCACTCAGCAGCGGGAGCATGCAGTGCCTGCTTGGCCTCGCAGCGCAAGCTGCCAGATGCCACTAGGCAGCAGGGCATGAGGCGCATGTGCAGCTGCTCATACTCGCATATCTCAAGTTGCCCCCTGTCTCCTGGCCTGCTGCTGCTGCTGCTGCTGCTGCAGGCGTGGACTTTTGCGTGAAGCGCATGCTGGTGCATGACCTGCAGGTGGGCTGCCTGGGGGCCAGCAGCAGCAGCAGCAGCCGTGCTGTACTAGTGGCACCAGCAGCAGCGGGTATGCCAGCAACATCAAAGCAGAACTAAACCCTAAACAGAACTCTACAGCACGCAGCATCGGCTTGCTCACATTGCAGGCAGGTCCTGTGTCACCACCACACAGCTCCGTCTGTCCCACCCGCTGCTGCTGCTGCTGCTGCTGCTGCTGCTGCTGCTGCTGCTGCTGGTGTGCGCAGGTCAAGTGCACCATCTGGGACACTGCCGGCCAGGAGCGCTTCCGCGCGCTGACCAGCACCTTCTACCGCGGGGCCAAGGGCATCATCTTCGGTGAGAACCAGCTGCAGCAGCTTGCTGCATCTGCTGCGCCTATAGCATGCCCCAGCTGCCTCGCTGGCTTGGACCATAGCAACTGGCAGCAGCAGGGCTGCACCACCAGCTCACCCTGCAGCTCTCCTGCACCTGCTGTAACTGCCGCCTGCTGTAACTGCTGGCTGCAGTGTATGACGTCACGCGGCGCGAGACGCTGGCCAGCCTGGGCTCCAGCTGGATGGCTGAGCTGGACAGCTACGCGCCGCACCCGCACGTGGCGCGCATGGTGGTGGCCAACAAGGTGGACGCGGTGAGCGCTCCTGCTGCTGCTGCTGCTGCCGCTGCCGCTGCTGCTGTGCAGGCTTGATTAAGCTTGACCATCCAGGGCCTGCTTTTTTGCAGGAACTGCTAGGTTGTATTGCAGTTGCCATGTCTACATGTGTTGGTGCCGGGTTGACTGCATATAAAGATGTGCAGCATATTGTAGGTGACACCATCACGATGCTGCGTTTCACATTGCACCGACTTCCTTGCTTGCCTGTTGCTGCTGCTGCTGCTGCTGCCGCTGCATCAGCATGCGTCGCGCCAGGTCAGCTGGCAGGAGGGCGCCGACTTTGCGCAGCGCCACGGCTGCCTGTTTGTGGAGGCGTCCGCGAAGCAGAACATTGCCGTGGGGGTGGCCTTTGAGGAGCTGGTGCTGCGCATTCTAGACACGCCGGAGCTGCTGGCAGAGGCGGAGGAGGAGGAGCAGCAGCAGCTGCTGCAGCACGGCAGCCGCAGCATCAACCTGGCAGCGCCTGCAGCTGCAGGTGCCGGCTACTCAGTCAGCTGCAGCTGCTGACGGTTCCATAGAGGGCGGCGCTGTGTGCTGTGTGGGAGCAGTGGGCTGGTGCGTGAGCAGGGCGCATTAGATGTTGGCTGCTGCTGGCCAATGAGTGACACGATGTTGCGCGATGACAATGTCATGTCACAGCAGCGTACGGCTTCAGCTGTGCATATGCTGCGCAGCATGCGGTGCGCAGCAGAATCGGCTAGCACGCCCATGTTTCCTGGCCTCATCGCAGCAGCAGAGCAACGCCTCTGCGTGTACTGTTGCTGCTGCTGCAGCTTGTATCATAATCGTGTTGCTGGCTCGCCTAGATGGCCAGGCGGCCCGCCTGGCGGTGGCCGCTAAGCCAGGCAGGATGTTTCCACCTGGGGTGCATTGCCTCTGGAGCCTGTGGCATACGCCATGCCCTACTCCATGGCCAGTTGCCATTTGCGCTGCTGAAGACACATTGTACATCTGCTGTGTACGCTGTGCTGTGTGTGTGTGCAACGGGTGAGCAGTGGCTGCAAGTTGTTCCCACTGTTTATATTCTCTTTTGCCCAGCTGGCATATGCCATGGCCATGGTGTGTTGCGCAGCCTGCTGTTGCTGATGGTGCCATCATGCTGGCATGACGGGTCAGCTCCTAAGTGTAGTGCAGGGTGTTGGATTAGGTGGTTGCCCGATGAGCCTGTCACTGGCTCAAAAGAACGGGCTGTGTTCCCGTCGTGTAAACACACCAATCGTTCTGTTCTGTCAAAAGATTCAAGGGCTGCATGTACACTGCAGCTGACATGAGGCTGAACCACACGTGAGCAGACGAAGCCAAACCGGCTGTGGCCACCTGCTTGGCCTGCTGAAGCCAGCAGCCAGCATTTGTGCTATCAGCAGCGTGCCTGCCACACAGACTTGCAGCATGCTGCAGTGACCGCATACTGGGAATGTAGTCATGTGCGCTTAGCCAGCCGACTTTGGGAAGTTCCTTCGTTGTCCACTTTGCGATTGTCTGTGATTGTCGTCGTGCAGTGGCTGCTGCAGCAAGCTGCCAGCTTGCTCCAGTGGATGCTCAGCCTTGAGCCTCATGGCATCATGGCATGTGCACCTGGCATATGCCATGCATGTGCAGTCAGCATGCTGGCGCCAGCTGGCTGTGGGACCTGTTCCACTTCCAGTGTCGCAGGTTCCTATTCCGCACATGTGCAAATCGAGTACGTGTATGGGAGCTTTGAACGAGCAAAGATGGACGTCACATCTCCTTAGTGCAGTGCAAAGTGCCCAGCAGCGGGCAGATTTGGCGGGTTGCTTGGTGAGCGAAGTGGCACTCCGCGCCGCCATTGATAAATACATGTATGTTCGATGGATCCTATTGGTTTGTGATGGCTGTTGATACACCGGCTGCGGCTCGAACTTGAAGCAGTACCCCAAATATAACCTGCGGTGGGTGGGCCCAAACATTCACCTGCCGTCGTCGCATCCAGCAAAAATGTTATTTCACCATGGTTGCATCTTTTTCGAGCGGTCTTATATAGATCAAAGGAATAGTTGAGAACTGCTGCCCAGGATGCTCCATAGTAGCCCTATCCAGTAAAAGCCACGCACACGGTCTAGCGACAGAAGAACAAGAAAACTATTATGTGCATTCCAGCAAGCTGGAGCTGACAGTCACCGGGCACGGCATCACCCCCGGCAGCATGATCCGAATGCTGGCCATCCTGCTGATCCCCGCCGGGCTTGTGCTATGCCTGATTCACTTGCTGGTAGTGGTGTATGCAGTGCTGCTGCGGGCAGCTCGCTGTCTGACCCAGCAAGTCACTCGGCGGGTGTGCGGACGAGGCCAAGGCAGGGCCACGGCCGAGGAGAATGGCGTTCCAGAAGTTGTGCGCAGTGTCAAGATGCAGGGGCTGCAGATAGAAGCCGCAGGTGAGACAGCCGGTGGCGGTTGCTCCTCACGCAGTACATGTGCCAGCAAAGCCAGTTGGCAGGTCCCACGCTGGTGCATGTGTGCAGGCAACCGACTCACGGTTGCAAGTCCAGCCTGCGTTGCATATCATAGGGGCACAC